>NQII01001341.1:460948-496013 GCA_002778355.1 Clitarchus hookeri
TCTCTCTCTCTCTCTCTCTCTATCTATCTATCTCTCTATCTCTCTCTCTCTCTATCTCTCTCTCTCTCTCTCTCTGAAGCTATGTGACCGTCTGGCGGCCAGGTAGGCGGCAGCCTCATCATCCGTCCGGCGGACACAATTCAGATGACAAAGAGTCGCCTCGTGCTCGAACAGATGCTTTTATGTGGGTGAGAAGAGGTCATAGGTCGACCTTCAGCTGTGTTTCAGATGCCCCTCTCGTCTCTATCAGCGCTACGCAGTGCTGCTGCAACGGAAATTAAATTTATAGCGGCGTTACTTTGTAACTTTACAGTATTAACATCATATTAATAAATGTGAAGGCGCGCATTACATTCGTACATAGGCGTCACTGTAAAAAAATCGTGAAAGTATTCTCATTAGCTGCTTTGATGGAAAAAAAAAACTCATACAAGTCTACGAAAAACACAGAACCTTTCTTAACAATCACGTAAACTGAGGTGGGCCCTAGCAGTATTTACTATTTACAACTTCCATGGGCAAGCCCGGTTACAAAGTACGCATCCGTTGCCCATCAGAATGTTTATGATTATATTAAACTCGAGGCTTTAAAACACGTAGAAAAATAATTTCAGGGGCTCACACCATTTAATAACTTTTATAACTGACACACCATTAAAAAAATTATACTTTTAGCAACTAATTATGGTAGTCAATATGTAAACGTCCAGCACTATTAAACATGTATTAAAGCAGCTACCTTATTAATGCTGCAGCTTTTTAACTACTTCTTAACTACGGAGGTTAAATCCTGCACTGAAAAATTCGACAAGATAATCGTTTTCTTGAGTTTGTCTGACCAAATAAAATTGGAAGTAGGCCTAACATTTGCCAGGTGAATGATGCTCTTGAAGATCAATTCCGACACAAGTGGCACAACCAAAATTATTCTTTTACAAGATAGTAAAAAAAAAATATGTTTACATGCAGTATTAGATAGACACAAATATTCATGTGCGTGCAAATGCAACGACATCATGAAAGTAAACCATCATAACAGTGTAAATTTTGGGAGGGGAACTGCAACCCCCTCATGCCTCCTGTCCCGCGGGTATAGGTATTCTACACTGTTATGCAACATGTTAATAGACCAGTTCACGATTAATTAAGCACTTTTGAAACCAACGTTTGAAAAAATGTCACTGCCCCTACCTGAACATAATATGGGCACATTGACTGCCATGCGCCCAGCAAAGCTGGTTACGACGAAGAGAAAACAGTTCTATATATTAACGTTGAATTAAAAGCGTTGGGTCAACATTTATGAATACTGAAATTATTTTTTCTTCTGTTTTCTAATGCATATAGGTGTAATAACTAGCAAATTTGTAAAAAAAATGAATTTATTTTTATAATAATTCCGCAGTTTTAATTGACGGACGCACGAATTAAGTGATCAGGCCCATGGCAATGTTAATTTCACACATGGTGGAATAATGCACAATGTGCATGCAAGTAGATCTTAAACAGCGCTTTCAAAGGTGCTCACATTACTGTGTACAGCCTTAAAACCAGAGAGGAAGGCAGCTGTGACGGCTGCGCCAAAGGAGAGCGAGAGCCACAGGCGGCAAGACCGTCGTGCCTCTGGGCGTCATCTACTCACTTTGCCGGCGGAGGAACCTCTCAAGTGCATGCGCCGTCAGCGCCTGGCAGCACCTCGTCACCTGCAACACACAAACAAGAACACGCGTCAACCTCCGCTTCGAGCCCTCGCCAAGTCGCTAATCCACCGCGTCGTCCGGAAGCCGAGGCCGTTATCCACTCGCACTGTGTTCAAAGGAGATGTTTAGCAATGCATGGAGAACCCGGAAATTATATGCGAAATCATGTAGAGACATGCCATTTTCGCTTACTTCCAACTTTTCTGAAGCCCTGCTAAAGTTCTACTTCTAGGATATTCCTCAGCCTCGTGCAAATAAAGCTTATCAGAGTCTAGAAAAGTAAACCAAAGGGATAACGCACCGCGTTCGTACGAACTCAGTGTAGTAATATTTTGCGTAACAACTATGTCTTACTAGGCATTGCCAAAACACCTATTTTCTTACTGTTTTAATGAATAACAATTATAAATTAAATATAATGTATACATAAAATATTAATAAAATTTCTATTTTACCAAAAATAAGGCACGCTAATGTCAACACAAGTATAAATTGCTTGCGATAATAACATAATTAGCAAACAACCAAACACGTCATACATGGTGTGATTTTTCAAAGATTTGATTAAAAAAGTGTGAAGAAACCGCGAATAGACTATGCATATTTCTTTTTCTGTTGGATCGCAGTTTATAAGCCACGTTTTGGACGCATTTGAGCCAATAACTGACCTGCAAGAAAAAAAGAGGACCGAATCCCGTGCCACCCACTTTGGGGCAAAACTGGGGCATCAGACAATTAACAACTAATTGAGGCTCTAGTACACAAAAGATTGTGGAGTCTAGCTTTTTGCCCAACGAAATCGCGAAATTTCCGGGTCTTTAGCAATGCATCAAATATTTACTTANATTGTGGAGTCTAGCTTTTTGCCCAACGAAATCGCGAAATTTCCGGGTCTTTAGCAATGCATCAAATATTTACTTAGCAATGCAACTATATTTTCTCCCTCTCGTACGATTTAAAAATTAGTAAATTCAACCATCTACTTTCATACAGAACGTGTTCTTGAAAATGGGTAAGTTGAAGAGTAGAACCGTATGTTTACACGTTTCAGCTTGAGTTACTGAACTTTCCTAGAAAGCTAAAGAAAGAATTTAACACCCGAGATTTAGACAGGGTGTCCAAAAATGTGCGTGTCTATTTGAACTGTGGATAGTACTGTTACGTGTCGCTGGTCCACGCCGCTGACCTTGGCCCGCCCCGCGTGAGCGAGCGAAGTGAAGGGCAGAGTAGTGATATTATAACAGGCGGTAAGTCAATGAAATGTTTTGAATGGAAGGCGAGCGGTAAACCAAGAAGCGAGTATCTGTTACGCAAAGCATACCACCGCGCATACCTCTGCATGACGCCGTGATAACGATTTTATAGCGCGCTCCTGTCCTTTGGCGGATAAGATTTCTGCGTTTATCTGAAGAATGCTCAGGTTTACTGACCTCGTTTCTCTCAGCGTGACTCAGGATGCGCTTCAAAATGGCCAGGGTGACTGATATAAAAATGCGGTAGGCTTCCGAGCCGAAAGTTGATGAGTGGNCAGGATGCGCTTCAAAATGGCCAGGGTGACTGATATAAAAATGCGGTAGGCTTCCGAGCCGAAAGTTGATGAGTGGATGAGTGGCTGAAGTTTTAGCGATAGACGACGAGCGAAACGAGTGGCGAGAGAAGTGACCAGTGGGAGGAAAATCTGCGTCTGCGAGCATCGGCGCAGTGAAGAGTACGACTAGAAGGTTGGACTATTGGAATGGGTGCGTGAGTGAAAGACATTACAAATGATGGCAACAGACAGACTGAACGTGTGTTAATGATGAGTACGTGTTAATTGACTATAAGGAAACAGAGACATTAAATATTGCACTCATTGAGAAAAAAAAAAGTAATTGTGGAGATAGAGTAATGTTGTCAATAATAACTGTGTAAATAAATTAAATCAAATTTAGTTTTTTTATTCTTATTAAGACCTACATTCATCACGAACTCAGATACGCCCCTCTGGCGTATTGTAACAGTACATATAAAAAGACGACCGAAAATTAAATAAAACATAAGTGTGTTTCGAGTTTGATACCGAGCATGGGCCTGCCGAAGGTGGGGAACGTCTTACAGTGAACAGAGTGTAGACGCTGCGTCATCGTACGCGATACAGTGGTCAGTGTGTGTCGGTGTTGGCAGTGACACGAGCAGAATGACTTTTGAATGTCTGGACGCCGCCTTTCCCGGACACTGTATAGGACGCGGAGGACTCCCTAATTTTCAAGCCAACTGATGTACTTTTTTCCTAAAATTTTACGTTCAACTATTTTAATCCCAAGAAGGGATACTTGCAACTCATTTGCAACCACGTAATTTACTTTTACTTCTTTGTTGTTTTGAAACATGACAGGTTCACAGACCCAAGTGTAACAACGGGAAAACACTGGAGGCACTCGCTATGAAGATGAAGTACGAATGCAAATGAACATCAAACTCGTCGTTCCAAACTTATAACAAACACGCAAGGCAGTCACTGGCGAGGCAGGGAGGGAGGATTAAAAATAAAGATTAGAGAGAGAGAGAGAGAGAGCACTTGCGGCAAAACCACATTATCAAAGCCAAAACAGATCATACTTCGACAGCACGCAGATAAAACTCTGAGCAATAACATGCAATAGAGATAAGCTGCATGCAGCAATATATAAGGCCAGATCGTTGGGCACGCACTTTAGGAAATTAAAATGCGCAAAGAGCGCAGGTTAACTCTGTATGAAAACACNAAGGCCAGATCGTTGGGCACGCACTTTAGGAAATTAAAATGCGCAAAGAGCGCAGGTTAACTCTGTATGAAAACACGCATGCGACGTGTGATCTCTAAATTACAAAGGACGGTGCAGTAAGTTGAAACTTGAGTCTGTTTATAAAATAACAAGCATTCCAGATGAATCTATGATCTTCAACCAGTGCAAAACACTTCACTGCCATTAAATTACTTCATTTTACCAAATGGAGCGGTCGCCTTGATGTAATTAATATCGTCATATGGACGTGACAGTTTGATTATTAACACGAAAAACGAAGCCTCGTGCTCTTATCACAAAACCCACATGCAATGGTTCACCCCTGCCNAAGGCCAGATCGTTGGGCACGCACTTTAGGAAATTAAAATGCGCAAAGAGCGCAGGTTAACTCTGTATGAAAACATGCATGCGACGTGTGATCTCTAAATTACAAAGGGCGGTGCAGTAAGTGAAACTTGAGTCTGTTTATAAAATAACAAGCATTCCAGATGAATCTATGATCTTCAACCAGTGCAAAACACTTCACTGCCATTAAATTACTTCATTTTACCAAATGGAGCGGTAGCCTTGATGTAATTAATATCGTCATATGGACGTGGCAGTTTGATTATTAACACGAAAAACGAAGCCTCGTGCTCTTATCACAAAACCCACATGCAATGGTTCACCCCTGCCNCAGTTTGATTATTAACACGAAAAACGAAGCCTCGTGCTCTTATCACAAAACCCACATGCAATGGTTCACCCCTGCCTTTAGCAGTGAATAAGGTCCCCATCACTTGAGAAATTAAAAGTATACAACTGTAAGGAACAACTTTTAAACCGTACGCCAAATATTTTCAATTATTTTTCCGTGTTGAATACGGGGCGGCATTCTGCCGTCATGCTGTTACATTCCGTAGACATTAGAGCTCTAAGTATATCTCTTAATTAATCTGCCTTCAGGCTAGACTTCACAGTTCTGTGTACTCGAGCNTAGACATTAGAGCTCTAAGTATATCTCTTAATTAATCTGCCTTCAGGCTAGACTTCACAGTTCTGTGTACTCGAGCCAACGTCGTTTGTCTATTGCCTACTGCCTCAGTGCGAAGCCTTTTTACAGGAATGTTGATGACTCGGTCGCACTATTGCTTTCTGTTTTTTACTGGCTCAGAAGCACACGGGATGTCTTAAAAAAAATTATGGTCCAATCATAATGCCAGAACAAAACAGCAAGTGTTTGAAGTCTACCTTNACACGGGATGTCTTAAAAAAAATTATGGTCCAATCATAATGCCAGAACAAAACAGCAAGTGTTTGAAGTCTACCTTGTCGACGGAAGAATTGGGGAAATAATCGGGGCTCTATTAACAACCCGGCCTGCAGTGCAGATTTTGTTTTATGTTTTACGGCTCGACAAAGAAAAAAGCATTGTATAGGTCATTCACGGTTACTTCACACTTTTCTGAAACACCTTCTAAAGTTCTACTTTTGGTTACCGATTACGTATCATTCCGCTACATGTAAACATAAACACTGCCATCTAACTTCTACGTTTTAAATGCCAAATGCTTTGTTAACTGTTTCCAGCTGTTCAATGAATGCTGTCATATTTCAGACCATTTCGTACGAATGTTCAAAATTTAGGCCNTGTTAACTGTTTCCAGCTGTTCAATGAATGCTGTCATATTTCAGACCATTTCGTACGAATGTTCAAAATTTAGGCCTATGGCCATATTTAGGTCAGATTTATGACTTTTTAACAATGTCTGTATTGACGATAGTTCTTAGCGTTATTATTTTGCATTGTTAACACATTTGTTATACACCATATAGCACATTACACGTAATACGCGTTAATATTTTGCTGCGACTGTGTTTAACCCTGTTACAACTGTGGGGGGGAAAGCACTGTAGTATTTAACCTCTTGTTATTGATGTGTGTTGGGTTATTTCGTTAGAGGGACGGACTCAGTTGGAATAAAAATTAAAATGGAGCAGCAACCAGTCTAACGAAAAGACAGTTAATTCAAGCACGCAACTCGTGCCGCTTATTTTTTGTACGTAGCAGCGACAAACTTAAAATATAGCGGTGAACAGGCACGCAAATAGACCTACCGTAACTTTTATTCCGCTCATATTTATTTGTATACCGTAGGTACTTAGTTTTTAATAGGTTTATTAAATTAATTTATTTAAAATTTTCTGGCTGGGCTTAGTATTTTGTTGGGATTGTGGCAAACATTCAAATCACAGAAACGTAAGCACGTTATACAATTTTGTATCACACACCTAGGGAAAAGTTACAAATTTGTGATAAATAAACAGACGTGACGTTCAAATAAATAATTTTGTCATAAAAACAATTCACGGTTCAAATGTGTAAATTTCGCACGTCCAATATTTTCAATCTCTCTCTCCCTCTCTCANGTCATAAAAACAATTCACGGTTCAAATGTGTAAATTTCGCACGTCCAATATTTTCAATCTCTCTCTCCCTCTCTCACTCTCTCTCACACACACACACACACACACACACACACACACACACAGGCCCAGTGTAACATAAAGGCAACAATACTNCACACACACACACACACACACACACACACACACACACAGGCCCAGTGTAACATAAAGGCAACAATACTTTTTTCACACGCAGCGGTCACGACACACGTTACAATATACTTATTCCTGCCGTGGAATGACGCTCCTCAGCGAAACACTAGTACAAACACGCAAACAAACTCAGATAAGCTCCGCGACATCCTTCTTACAAAATACTACGTGTGGCAGAGTGATAAAGATGTACATTCATTCATCGCCTGTTCTTTTTTCCCGTAAGAAGATTAAGTTTGAGCTTAGAGATGAAATATGGATTTATAGGAAGTTAATTGGCACAATTGGAAATTTGTNCGTAAGAAGATTAAGTTTGAGCTTAGAGATGAAATATGGATTTATAGGAAGTTAATTGGCACAATTGGAAATTTGTATGTTCTTGGTCATGTAGAGCTTGTGTATAATGCATGAATGGCAATAAGGTTTGTTTGAACGAAATCGGTTCAGTGGTTCTCATTTTGCTGTAACATAACCTCAACACCAGCAGCAGCATTAGTACACTAATACTACTGTGCGCTGCCGCGTTTACCTATGTATAACAAACAGCTGCGCGAAATTTTTCTTAAGTCCATGACCTTGAGATAATGCTTATCTGATCTCTTGTTTACTTTCCGCTACGATTGCTATTTTCTCGTGCATGTTATCTATGGAATTGTCTTATCAGTTGCATATATATGTGGCATACAAGTTATTTAAAAAAAAAAAAACAGGTTGACGTGTTACTGTTAGGGTAATTTTTCAAAGGTTTGTTTCAAAATGTGTGAATAAACTGCGACTAGACTATAGAACTTATGCCAAAAATTTATACATCTAAGATAGCGTGGAATAATCACCGTTAATGACTCCGCCTCGTTGACGCATTAAATGCGTTGTGCGGATGTTTGCTAGAAAATACGCGATTTAAAAACGATTGGGTATTTTGTAGTGGTGTCTAAACACAAAAATTCACTCAAGAAATGTTTCACACCCAAAAAAAGAAGTTTCAAGTTCTCGTTTTCAGCCCATGGATTATTATTTTGAACGTGAAATTGGTTAAATAGGATGTTTTCAGAATCAATTTTAGATGCTGAATTTTATGTACAGGAATTTTAAGAATTGTAATTAGAAACGCATCACACTTTTATCTTTNATCAATTTTAGATGCTGAATTTTATGTACAGGAATTTTAAGAATTGTAATTAGAAACGCATCACACTTTTATCTTTATTACCGTGCCATAAAAATATAACGTTACCGCTTTTTAATTCACGTTCAAGTGAGTCGCCGTCGTAAAGGCTGGACGCCAATTGGCTGTCTTGCACGTAGAGGCGATGAGGCAAGTGGTGAGCGAGCAAGTGCCGCCCTTACAGCACACGCGTTTCGAGGCCTCAAACGCAAAAAATTAATTGCAGGCAGGCGGGACCTTGGAAGGAACCAAGCACGGCTTTCAAAAATGCTCAAATAACCGCGAACTAGCAGAAGTAAGTTTTAAAAAAATCACGCGCAGAGATTTTGTTTAAAACCCTGTAGGCGTCGGGAAGTGCTGCGCGGGTTTATCGAGCCCGGAAGGAAGAAACGAAGATAGATTAAGGCCTGGGCCCCAGACGCAATTTTCTCGAGGAAATGACGACGCTCCATGATTAGTCCTCGGCGTCGTTACGGCGCCTGCGCAGGTAATAAGTGGCGGACAGTCCCGCCCTGCCCCGCGCAGTGCCCTGCTTTCGCGGGTGACCTGCGACATTTCCCTCTCTTTCTGCGATAATCCCTTTCCCAAGCCACGGAAAGTCTACTTACCGCAGTTAACACACGCCTATTTAATGTGTCTAAAATAAAGCCAAGAAGTGCAACGATCCCGCCATTAAAATACATTAGTTTCTTTTATATTACAATAAAAACAAACCGTAGAAATAATTGTATTACAAACTATCAATTTATTTTGTATTTTTACCCAGATGACAAAAATAATAAAACATCCAGATTTTGCTAAAAGAAAACTGTTTCTGAAAGGGTCACACACGAAGAAAATATTATATACCCATGCATTAAAAAGCGGCGCAAAAAAAAAGAAAACCAACTAGCATTTTATTTAAATGGAGCGGAGTGGAGAGATTTGGGCGGCTTTTAACATGAAGGTCTTGAGAGCCGATGAGGGTGAAATGAGGTGAGTATGGAGCAGCGTCGGGGGGAAACGGGAGATCCCGAGGAAACCCGCCGACAAGCGGCATAGTCCGGCACGATTCCTACATGCGAAAATCCGGTAACGACCCCATCGGGAATTGAACCCGGTTTGCCTAGGTGGGAGGCAAGAAGTCTAACCACTACACCACCGCGGCCTCCTTTTAATTAAAAAATTACGATTCTGTCACTCAAGTATGGATGCGCAATCCAACAGGGTAGAAAAGAGAAAAATCGAGACAGCAGAGGCGAAATCTACACGCTCATACTCCTGGATAAAACTTAGCAACAATATCAGAAAAAAACTTGATATATAACTGAATAGATTTAAATTAACAGGTCGATATTACAAATTACATAAGGTTTCACGAATATATCTAAAGTATGCACAAAGAAAGAATTCTGAATATGATGTATTGATACAACCCTCACGGCCGAAGATCAGTTCCATCGACAAGATGGCATGACACACTTGCTAACTTGATGTGGAAAAGGCACAGTTAAGCACATCCATTAAATTAAAAGCGTGTAGATTATTTGATTTTAACTCTGAAGTTATTTTTAACATGTAAGTTACTGGGAGGAATAAGTATAATTTTTAGGGCTATTTTAAAAAGGTTAAGGACACTAGTGGGCGGGCTAAAAACTGCGTGCCGTTAGAAATTGTACCAGATTCCCGGGCTCATCTTACGGTTATCAAGGTTTATATGAGATATGAGTACTAGATGATTTCGACGTGACAACCGCCTAAAATAAGCCTTGGCGGTGGCTTCAAAAAAGACAGAGGATGATTATAATACCGCTAAAGAAAGAATGAACAGATGAATGAAGACATAAAGACTAAGAGAAACCCTGGTAGGTCATGGTTACAGGGCCGCGACGCAGATCTTCTTTGCTTTGTTTAGCTTTTGNCGTTTTTTTTTCCTTCAAAGCTTTGCAACATTTAACACAAATTAAAACTAAGCCCATTTACTTGTGTGTACAGGCCTTCGAAAGCCTCTCTGTAAAATAAAAGTGTGGAAGGAAAGGCTAAACCAACGGTATACTTTTTAAAACCCTCAGAAGCTTAAGTTCCATAGAAGAAGTGTTTTTATAAGTAGAATGTAAATATATGTTCGGGCGCAAGGAAATAGTGGTATAGATTGTGGATTAGGGTCAATGATTTCAGGCGACGGCAATATTGGATCTGGGTGACCTTGGTCTTGATTACGAGTGACCTTGAAATGACCTANTGTGACCTTGGTCTTGATTATGAGTGACCTTGAAATGACCTAAAACCAAAACGAAACCAAAAATTCTAAAGATACCATAAAGAAATCACAAAAACGTTTAAAAATTCGTTGACCATATTTGTTAGCATTATAGCCCCAACGGGCATGTTGAATTTCCGCGACAATGACACTGGCCTGCAATGACCTTGCAATAGGAAAATCGAGTAAACTCGCAAAAATTTATACAAAATATACTAAAAATCAGGGGAGATATTACATTATATACCCCGCTGCCATCTTGGATATCCGTTATCTTGACCATAACCTTAGGATATCCTAAAAACCTAAAAATCAAGAAAAATCGATAACATTAGGGGAAAAATAGTAAAAAGCACGAAAGAGTTACATTACTGACCTCGACCATCATCTTCAATGCCTGTGACACCTAACTTTGNAAAATAGTAAAAAGCACGAAAGAGTTACATTACTGACCTCGACCATCATCTTCAATGCCTGTGACACCTAACTTTGGCCCCGTGACTTAAACCAGAATTTTAAATACAAATAAAAAATCTTTAAAAAAAAATTTAATCTGGGGAAAATTACATTATTGATGTCAAACATAATCTTGGATACTCATGACCCCAGGCAAACATTAACCCGAAAAAAATCGAGGTAAAACGCAAAATATCGTAAATATCTTTTAAAAAATCCTAAAATAGTTTTAAAAATGTATAAAAATTTGATATTTAATAAAATTTTAAAAATATTCGTAACATTTTGAAAACAATTTTGAAGACTTGCACATAGAAGGCCCAGAGTTAGAAACAAATATGGTGGAGCAAACATCCTCCTGGCACGATGATCCGCAGGCGACTAACCCCCACCACAATTTTTTCATTGGTTATTCAGTCGGTAAGGCTCCACTTTACCCCCCTCCCCATTATATTGTATTGGCTATCCAGTTAACCCCCCACCTATTCAACTACCCGCTCCAACGAATCATGGGCTTACATCATGCGTGAACCCCACCCTGTCAACCCCCTCCAATTTTTCCCCAANCTACCCGCTCCAACGAATCATGGGCTTACATCATGCGTGAACCCCACCCTGTCAACCCCCTCCAATTTTTCCCCAATACAGCTCAACCCCCACCACTACCACTGGACTGCACTAACGATTTAATGATGATATTACATTGCTCACTCGTGTTTGGTTCTTGCTCACGCGATATTTGTCCTCTCCTGACAATTAGTATAGTCAAAATCTTATGCGAGAGGTAAAGGATCACACTCTCTTNTCACGCGATATTTGTCCTCTCCTGACAATTAGTATAGTCAAAATCTTATGCGAGAGGTAAAGGATCACACTCTCTTCAATGATGTTTCTAGCATTCGGTCTGGTAAGTTATTTTATGTTCGACTGTTGCATCAAATTTCCCTGGGTATTATCGAGAGTGCTTGTAATCACACATACATTTCCCCATCAATGTAAAAAATCTGCTCAAATTCCGAATACCATTTCGGACCAGAAGCTACTGGAGATGTAAAGATGAGGAATTTGTTTAATGGTGTGCCTGCGAGTTAGTCCCTGGTGGTGTTACTCCAGCTGCATTGCCTACATTTNAGATGAGGAATTTGTTTAATGGTGTGCCTGCGAGTTAGTCCCTGGTGGTGTTACTCCAGCTGCATTGCCTACATTGTTGGTGATGCTATTAGCAAACCATTATGTTAAGGCCCTTGAAACTTGGAATGTACAAGGCTAACTCGGGTGGTAGGTATATTTATTTTCTTCAGTCATAAATCCACAATTCCACCAATCTTTCAATCCTTTCGATCAAACTTTCATTCAATCTTTCAATCTCGCAATCAACCATTCGATAATTTTTTCAATATGTTTAATTAATATTCCAACCAATGATGTTGGGGAAAAATATTAATTCACCAACTGTCTCAAAATGTGTACTTGGTGACTGCATTAATGTTTCGTATNAATGATGTTGGGGAAAAATATTAATTCACCAACTGTCTCAAAATGTGTACTTGGTGACTGCATTAATGTTTCGTATGCAGTCCAGTGTCTGTACATTTATACTTAAGTCCTCGTTAATATTCTGTGTGCTAAACATAGACCAATTGGAAAGGTCGACCATACCAAACGAAAATACTAGCTGATCAACCAAGTGCACAGACCAAAAACCCAGGTAAACCGACCAGACGAACCAACTAGATGTTAAAACATGTCTGAAATATATGTCTCTAAAAGAAACCTTAAAAAAAAGAACCTCTAAAGAAAGAACCTCAATAATATGCCTCAAAATGGAACATCAAAAAATCATGCCTCAAAAAACCCTCAAACAAAATACCTAAAAAACATGCATAGTCGACAAGACCGACCAACTGGCAAGATCAGCCATCCATACCAATCGATCATACCAAACTACCAACAAGTACATCGAAACCNAGATGAGGAATTTGTTTAATGGTGTGCCTGCGAGTTAGTCCCTGGTGGTGTTACTCCAGCTGCATTGCCTACATTTTTGGTGATGCTATTAGCAAACCATTATGTTAAGGCCCTTGAAACTTGGAATGTACAAGGCTAACTCGGGTGGTAGGTATTTTTATTTTCTTCAGTCATAAATCCACAATTCCACCAATCTTTCAATCCTTTCGATCAAACTTTCATTCAATCTTTCAATCTCGCAATCAACCATTCGATAATTTTTTCAATCTGTTTAATTAATATTCCAACAAATGATGTTGGGGAAAAATATTAATTCACCAACTGTCTCAAAATGTGTACTTGGTGACTGCATTAATGTTTCGTATGCAGTCCAGTGTCTGTACATTTATACTTAAGTCCTCGTTAATATTCTGTGTGCTAAACATAGACCAATTGGAAAGGTCGACCATACCAAACGAAAATACTAGCTGATCAACCAAGTGCACAGACCAAAAACCCAGGTAAACCGACCAGACGAACCAACTAGATGTTAAAACATGTCTGAAATATATGTCTCTAAAAGAAACCTTAAAAAAAAGAACCTCTAAAGAAAGAACCTCAATAATATGCCTCAAAATGGAACATCAAAAAATCATGCCTCAAAAAACCCTCAAACAAAATACCTAAAAAACATGCATAGTCGACAAGACCGACCAACTGGCAAGATCAGCCATCCATACCAATCGATCATACCAAACTACCAACAAGTACATCGAAACCAACGATCATTACTGTCCGACCAGACCAACCAGCCATACAAACTGTCGTACGACCTGACTATTCCAAACATCTATACCAGCTGGTCAGCCAAACAACCATACCGACCAACCATTGTTTATATACGCATATATATATGTGTATATATATATATATCTCTGTGTGTGTGATGGTACCTGTGTTTTTCAATTATCTGGATTCCTTCTTGTGCGAACATGCACATGGGTTTTCTCAGAGTGCTTCCACATTTTTCACTTTTTAAAAATGTATGCCAGAAGGCCTTCTGTGAGCATAAACTGGGCTCCTTACTAGAGCAGTACCANATTTTTCACTTTTTAAAAATGTATGCCAGAAGGCCTTCTGTGAGCATAAACTGGGCTCCTTACTAGAGCAGTACCAGAAATTTTTCGCTAATCAGATGAATCGCTCGCTAATGAGGGCAAGTTCGTACAACAGATGAATGGTTCGCAGATACTTTCAAGAATGCTTCGCAAATGGGAAACATGCTGCTGGGAATCGAAGATGCCTGTGAGTGTGTAGTCAGTTCGAGCCCCGATCAGATGGTGCAACATCGTCGGTTGTGGGTATGCTCGCGAGCGTGCGGTGTCGAGGCGTGTTCCCCATTGTCTGTTCGACTGGCTGGATACTTCGTCGGGAAATAGCTTGCCAAACAGCATCACCCATGTGCCACATGACAGATGTATAGCTACAAGGCCTTCGAAAGAATAATACCCAACACGACTCGCAATGATAATGATGAGTTATCTGCATGTATGTAAATTAATATAATCGTACCTTCAATGTTAGTTGTTCAACGTGCAAAGGAGTAAAATCTGGCAGGAGTCAGTCTCAACAGGAGTCAGTCTCGGCAGGAGTCAGTCTCGGCAGGANACGTGCAAAGGAGTAAAATCTGGCAGGAGTCAGTCTCAACAGGAGTCAGTCTCGGCAGGAGTCAGTCTCGGCAGGAGTCAGTCTCGGCAGGAGTCAGTCTCGGCAGGTTGGAATGACCAGTATGCTCGGTATGTTTGCTATAGTCATNCAGGAGTCAGTCTCGGCAGGAGTCAGTCTCGGCAGGTTGGAATGACCAGTATGCTCGGTATGTTTGCTATAGTCATTTCGCTGACAATCTAGTATGGACGTTTGATTTCGATGGACAGGGCTGCCACCTTTTTCCCATTGAAAAATTCCCTGACATTTTCCTGATTTCCAGACAAAAATAATCTTGTTTCCCTGACCTTTTGCTAACATTTATTTTGTGAGGACTGATGCCTTTGCACTATAACACACTTTTACACCAAAATACTTCTCTGATCTTTCAAAACTGCTCACTACATAAATTGCAAAGACAATGCCTATGCATTTTGTCCACAATCATCAAAACCATTTTATATGATTCTGGTAGCAGTGCACGATTGATAACAGAACTGCCAAATATGGCATTCGTATCACAGAATTCCCTGACATTCAGCTAACTTGTTCAAAATTCCCTGAAATTTCCCTGATTTCCCTGACAGTTTTCAAATTCCCTGACATTTCCCTGGTATCCAGGTTTTCCAGATGAGTGGNGAAATTTCCCTGATTTCCCTGACAGTTTTCAAATTCCCTGACATTTCCCTGGTATCCAGGTTTTCCAGATGAGTGGCAACTATGGATGGACTTGTTAGTCATTTTGTATGATCAATTGATATGCATCTTGGTCTTGCCAGTTGGTAGGTCTTGTAGATTGGAATGTCCAGTCGGCCTTAATGACTAGGTTCAATCTTGAAGTTTGTTTTTAGCGTATGTTTTTAGGTTTGAGTTTTGGGGTTTGATATTTGAAGCATGTTTTGGGGCATTTATTTCAGAAGTGTATTTGACAGATCTTTTTTGAGGTTTCGTTTTGAGGCATGTTTTTGAAGTATGGTGTTAAGGATTTGTTTTGATGTTTCATTTTGAGGTTTCTTTTATAAAGTTTCGTNTGTTAAGGATTTGTTTTGATGTTTCATTTTGAGGTTTCTTTTATGAAGTTTCGTTTTGAGGTTTCATTTTAAAGATTCGTTTCTAGGTTTCTTTTTTAGGAATGATTTAGAGGGATGTTTTGACATATGGTTGATTGGTCTGGTCGGCTGACTTGGGATTATGGTCCAAACATTTGGTTGGCCAGCTAGTGAGTACGTTTGGTATGATCGGCGTTTCCAATTGGTTAATATTCAACACAGAATATAAATGAAGACCAAGCATAAATGCACAGACGCTGGACTGCATACAAAATATGAATGGCAGTCAAGAATTACAAATTTTGAGACAGTTGANTTAATATTCAACACAGAATATAAATGAAGACCAAGCATAAATGCACAGACGCTGGACTGCATACAAAATATGAATGCAGTCAAGAATTACACATTTTGAGACAGTTTATGAATAAGCTATGGGTGAGGGATAGACGACAAACCGACGGATTGACCGTGGATTGATGATGGATTGAAAGATTGATCGAATGACTGGAAAAGACTTATCGAAGATTGAAGACTTATCGAAGATTGTAAGATTGATCGAAATATTCATCTGAAAATTGAAAGCTTCACCGAGAGATTGATCGAAAAGATTCAAAGATTGATGGAATGGCGGATATATGGTTGAGAAGAGCACGGAAAATAAGACTGCCTATCAACCGAGTTGGCCTCGTACAATCAAGATTTCAAGGGTCTTACCCTAATGGGTTGCTAGTATCATCACCAACAACATAGGCAATCCAGCTGGAGTAACACCACCAGAGCCGAAATCGGGATGCTGGTCGCAGGCACACCAATTAAACAAATATTAAACAAACATATTTACATATACACTCCAATAGCTCGCTGTTGCGAACAGGTACTCGAAATTTGAGCAGATTTTTTTTACTTTGGTGGGGAAATATATGTATAATTACGAAGGCTCCTGATAATACCCAGGGAAATGTGACGGATGAGTCGAAAAAAAATTTATCAGACTTAATGCTAGAAACATCAGGAAATGGAGTGTGATTCTTCACCTCTCGTATAATACGAAGAACTGAGACGTAATGCGACTTAGACTACATTAATTATCTGCAGAGGACGAGATTCGCGAGAGCAACAATCAATTAGGAGTGAGAAATGTGGCATCATTGTTAAATCACTAGTGCAGTCTAATGGCAGTGGTAGGGGTTGAGNACATCATCATGAAATCACTAGCTAAGTCTACTGGCATATGTGGGGGTCGAGCTTTAGTGGATACATTGTAAGAAGAAAGGTGAGGAGGGTGGGAGTCGGATGTTATTTAATGCCATTGATTCGCTGAAGGTGGGTAGTTTGGTGGGGGTCGACTAGATAGCCAATGAAATATAGTGGTGTGGTTGGAGGTTTACCAACTAAATAAACAATGAAAATATAGTGATGGGGGTCAGTCGCCTGCTCGTCGTCGTGCCGGGAGGATATTTGCTCCACCATATTTGTTTTTAAACATTCTACATGCAAGTCTTTAAAAAAGTTGAAACTTTCTGAATTTTTTACTAAATCTCACATTTGTAATAATTTTTACAAATTTTTTTACATCTTTTCACCCATTTTTACGATTTTCGATTTTTCTCAATTTTGTTGGGAAAGGTCACCGATATCCAATGTGACTGTCATAATCAATAATGTAATTTTTCCCTTATTTTTAATTTTTAGAGAATTTTTTCGACTCATCGATTATTCTGGTTTTAAGTAACCTGGGGGTTAAACTCAGGGTCACGGATATCCAAGGTGGTGGTCGGGTATTTAATGTAATTTATCTTCTGGTTTTTGGTATATTTTTACGAATTTTTGGGATGTTTCTCGATTTTTCGATTGCAAGGTCATTGCATGTCAGTGTCATTTTTGCGGAAATTCAACATGACGGTTGGGTGTATACTGTTAATAAATATGTTCAACGAATTTTAAAACTTTTTTTAAAGATTGTCTGGATATTTTTAGTATTTTCGTAATTTCTTGGCTGCTAGGTCATCTCAAGGCCACTCCTGGTCAAGACCACGGGGTCAAGGTCAAGACCAACCAGATATAATATGGCCGAGGTCACTGACCCTCATCAACAATTCACACCACCACCCCCTTGCAGCCGAACATATATTTCCATTTCACTTTTCTATGCAGCTATATTTTACGTAAGCCTATATTTGCTGGTACTAATTAGCGTTGTGCAAGATATTATGCACAAAAAATCTCTGCGGAACGAAATTCAGCAACATTCTTCGTGACTGCTTACCAGTAACAACTCACAAAACATCTTTCAAACATTAAAGGTTACGAAACCATACATTTTCGCCAATCCTCTGTCAGCAGAGGTTATTTTTTAAAGAGTGATACTAATCCCTGATATTTATTATACTCACTAGTTACTGCGAAAACAATCGCAAACTGAAACTTACTCTGGAAATTATTCGATAATTCTTGCCCGTGGATGATAGATGCAAGAAACTGAAGACTGTGTCGTATTCTAGACAATAACACGCTATCAGGCCACAAAAAAGGAGAACTGTGTAGCGAGGAGAATTGTAGAAAGCTTGACGAATTTTAGAGCAAGCGAAGACGTTTGCTGGTGAGCACTCATTTCAATGTACTCTTTTTTTTTTTTACATAGGTCTGCTGTTTTTAAACGATGACTGTGAAAGGTGGTAATTAATCTAGGGAAAGTCTCCGAGTCGCTTAAGACACAGTGCGTTAGAACATTGGGTAGAACATCTGATCTGACTCGTACTCGGGAGATGGTGGCTTCCATCCTGTAGTCCGTTCGCGATTACTTCCAACTTTTCTGAAGCCCTGCTAAAGTTATACTTTCAGTACATCCCTCCGCCTCGTGCAAAAAACACTTAACCAAGTCTATAAAATTACACCAAAGGAGCAATGCAAACCGTAATGTAAACCAATGTAAACCGTACGTGGCATATGTACTCTTCGCATGATTTCATAGTACTGAGTGAACAAGGCAGCTTCATTCCAGGTCTTAGGTGATATANTGTACTCTTCGCATGATTTCATAGTACTGAGTGAACAAGGCAGCTTCATTCCAGGTCTTAGGTGATATACGGCACGCGACATTACATTACAAGGCACCGGGAGAAAACTAACCTCATTGACACGGCATGCCCAGTGTTCAAGATGCATGATTCTACCTGCGACGGTTGGCCGGGCGGTTTGAAATGTACACGCCTGTATCCTAACGTGACTAGTGGGTTCAAGTACATATTACACACATATTGCGCAATCGTGCGCACCGAGTCTAATAATATTTTGCATAAGAACTATTTCTTACCAGACATTACCAACACACCATTTTCTCCTTGTTTTTATTCGCATAAATTATAAATGAAATAATGTAATTTATGGATAGAATATAAGTAAAAGTTCAATTTAACCAAAAAATAAGAGACGTTAATGTTAACACAAATAGAAAACGCNTATGGATAGAATATAAGTAAAAGTTCAATTTAACCAAAAAATAAGAGACGTTAATGTTAACACAAATAGAAAACGCTTGTGATAGGCGACATATTTAGGAAAAAACAAAACACGTCGAACATGGGTTGATTTTCAAAGGTTTGGAGAGTGTGAAGAAACCGCGGATAGACAATAGGTGATTGTACTGGGGTGACTTTCCGACCCCATTTTAAGTAGGGAAATGCCTTACCAGTCTTGGCTCATAAACCGAATTCAGATTATTATCATCAGTTGCTAAAGAAGTTGAATGTCGCCATAATGTGTAGGCGCGGACTAACATCCCGATGCCGAAAGTGGCGAAATCACCCCAACGGAACACAGCCGTGACTGAGAAATAAAACTGCATAATAATACTTCACGTTGGCCGGCTACCAAGAGCCATTTTGCCCGTTCGAGGCACAGAAACAAGGAACGTTAAAGGGAGTAGTATTACCGCCATCTTGGATTTACGTATATTCTTCCAAAACTTAATTTCCAGAGACAGTATTTAAACAACAAGTGTCAAAGCTCAGGGAACATCTCAGCACGTATTTCTAAATTCAACTTACTTTTTTTACGTGATTCGTTTTAAGTCTGCAACCATAATCAAAGGTTGCCTCATTATGTAATTATTTCTGTCCCACGTGAGAAAATACGGATATAACTGAAACTGTACAAACTTCAAAAACTGTTAAGTAGTCCTCTATGTCATATCAAGCTTTGATTTTTGATGTCCGGTCATAAAGTTTGAGTACAAAGATTTACAAAAAAAACATTTCCAAGATGGAAGGGATATTACACTCTTCAGGGGGACAATGGCACGGGCAAGGCACTGATCTGGCNTATGGATAGAATATAAGTAAAAGTTCAATTTAACCAAAAAATAAGAGACGTTAATGTTAACACAAATAGAAAACGATTGTGATAGGCGACATATTTAGGAAAAAACAAAACACGTCGTACATGGGTTGATTTTCAAAGGTTTGAAGAGTGTGAAGAAACCGCGGATAGACAATAGGTGATTGTACTGGGGTGACTTTCCGACCCCATTTTAAGTAGGGAAATGCCTTACCAGTCTTGGCTCATAAACCGAATTCAGATTATTATCATCAGTTGCTAAAGAAGTTGAATTTCGCCATAATGTGTAGGCGCGGACTAACATCCCGATGCCGAAAGTGGCGAGATCACCCCAACGGAACACAGCCGTGACTGAGAAATAAAACTGCATAATAATACTTCACGTTGGCCGGCTACCAAGAGCCATTTTGCCCGTTCGAGGCACAGAAACAAGGAACGTTAAAGGGAGTAGTATTACCGCCATCTTGGATTTACGTATATTCTTCCAAAACTTAATTTCCAGAGACAGTATTTAAACAACAAGTGTCAAAGCTCAGGGAACATCTCAGCACGTATTTCTAAATTCAACTTACTTTTTTTACGTGATTCGTTTTAAGTCTGCAACCATAATCAAAGGTTGCCTCATTATGTAATTATTTCTGTCCCACATGAGAAAATACGGATATAAATGAAACTGTACAAACTTCAAAAACTGTTAAGTAGTCCTCTATGTCATATCAAGCTTTGATTTTTGATGTCCGGTCATAAAGTTTGAGTACAAAGATTTACAAAAAAACATTTCCAAGATGGAAGGGATATTACACTCTTCAGGGGGACAATGGCACGGGCAAGGCACTGATCTGGCNAAAAAAACATTTCCAAGATGGAAGGGATATTACACTCTTCAGGGGGACAATGGCACGGGCAAGGCACTGATCTGGCTTGCAATGTTTCTATGAGGTGACTGTGAGGCGAGAGGTTTTGGTCGGCGACTACATCGAGGACTTGAGCGCCGGAGGATTTTCGTGAAGTGAAGAGATTTGGGCGGCTCTTGACATCGAGGTCTTGAGAGCCGATGAGGGTGAAGCGAAGATACGAAAAATGCGAAAATCCGCGCCCACCGCGTCGGGAACCGAACTCGGTTCGCCTTGGTGGGAGGCGAGTAGTCTAACCACTACATCACCGCGGCCCCCCACCCCCCAGGGTTTTCGTCGTGCTGCATGTTGCCATGTGACTTTCAGTGGTGACGACCTTATAGTTTTATTGATGCAAAGCTCAGGGCAGAGTCTGTACGAAACTCGCAGATATTCACAAAGTTTAATTTGATACATAGCAACATTTCCTTTGTTAAACGGTTGTGAAATAGTGTTTATAATGAGCGTGATGCGTTGAAAGTACCATTCCAATCTCGTCTAAATAGTGTTTTTTTTTTTTGCAGATCAGTACACTTGGGAAGATGTGAAGAAATTTAATTGCGGGGGGACGGGGAAAACTTGAAACNTTTTTTTTTTGCAGATCAGTACACTTGGGAAGATGTGAAGAAATTTAATTGCGGGGGGACGGGGAAAACTTGAAATAATGCATCTAGGTGAGCGCCTTAGGACGATAAACAACATGAGCGCAGCCAGGAGTTCAAGCAAAAGAAGGCAAAAATCTTCACAGAAAATTTACTAAAGTAAACCAACTAATTTGATTAATTTAACTTGCGCGAACTCTATCTCAGATGGCTAGGCCAAGAATGGCGGTCCGGCCAGCAAGTTGAGTTGAGAGATTTGGAGGGTTCTTAACAACGAGGTCTAANTGGCTAGGCCAAGAATGGCGGTCCGGCCAGCAAGTTGAGTTGAGAGATTTGGAGGGTTCTTAACAACGAGGTCTAAAGAGCCGATGAGGGTGAAATTAGGTGAGTATGTAGCAGTGCCGGAATGCAAGGGCGGGGGAAACGGGAGATCCCCGAGAAAACCCGCCGACCAGCGACATCGTCCGGCCAGCAAGAATCCCGAGAAGAGCGCACGTGCATGTGTCTGAAGCTACTGCTCTCAAACGTATTCCTGAAAACAAAATGTTACGCGCAGCACGGTAATTACGTAATCGTCACTTACCGAGATTACGCGGAGAATATGACACTGAAATACGAAGACAGAGAAAAGCTTTCAATAACCGTTCTTCGGTCTTGTAAGGAATTTAAATTTTAAATCTCAGACTGGCGCATACCGAAAACGAACTTGCGCAATAAGAAAAAGTGCGACAGTAGGGAAGTGTTATTGAAACAGGGCAGCGGAAGCATCAATAACTATATTATACTAGTTTTANGAAAAAGTGCGACAGTAGGGAAGTGTTATTGAAACAGGGCAGCGGAAGCATCAATAACTATATTATACTAGTTTTACTGTAAAAACCGTAACATGTAACATTCTTAAAACTGTTAAAATAAAAAGAAAATTTTAATGTGAGAGTTGTTATTGTAAGGTAAAGTAGAAATAAATTAAGAACATTGATGTCATNAAATAAAAAGAAAATTTTAATGTGAGAGTTGTTATTGTAAGGTAAAGTAGAAATAAATTAAGAACATTGATGTCATAACAATACTAGCGAACCGGCCCGGCTTCGCCCGGTATGTTAAATCAAAAATGTCGTTATGAAACTTTCTGTTTTTACCATACTGTGGGTCATCCTTAAAAGATAAACATATCCTATCGCGGACTTTTCTGTAGACCTTTTTAAGAGCTACAATTCTGTAGTACATTAATTTGATGTATCTCTTATGGTTTANCTGTAGACCTTTTTAAGAGCTACAATTCTGTAGTACATTAATTTGATGTATCTCTTATGGTTTAGTCAGCGCAAGTCATGTAAGCGTCCTAAAAGCGGTTTTTTTACGACTTGATTACAAACGGTTCGACATTTCTATACTATCCTTACATTAAATATAGTTGAAAACTGTATCAAAATCCATCAAGTAGTTTAGAAGTATTAAACGAAAACACAGACAGACGCGGATAAGCGACTTTGTTTTATCTAATATATAAAATTCTCCCGTCACAGTGTTAGTCACTGAACTCCTCCGAAACGGCTGGACCGATTTTTATGAAATTTTTTATGTATACTCGGTAGGTCTGAGAATAGATTTATATCTATTTTTTACACCCCTAAGTAATAAGGGTGGCCACCCCCAAACAATTTTTTTTTATTGTTTGAACAAAATTTTTATTTTTTATTTTTTTATGATGTGGCATCAAAAAATACATACCCTCCTAAATTTTCACCCTTCTACCACCAACCCTTATTTTTTTATAGCGATATTAGTAATTTAATAAATTTTACCCTAGGTCGATAACTGATCAATTATCATCGATCATTTATCGATCTAGGTTACAATTTATTCCCACCAGGTGTCTCCCAGTGACACAGCACGGAGTAGCCGGTCTCCACTTTCTCTCACACAATAACCTTTCTCTTATTCATTTGTGCTCAGATCGTAGTAGTGACGTGTTTACAATTATATTTTCAATAATTAAGTGTACTTCTTAATTAACTTTATTATTGATCGCAAAGCTGTAATTGTTTGTATTTCCATTTTATTAATATTTATTAAATTATCTAATTTTATATTCCGTCATCGTCCACAGTGCTCCATGCCTCTTCCACTTATATACCACATCCTCACACTCTTGCAATAAGTTATAGTTATTTTTTTCTAATACTATAATCACTAGAAATACTTTTTATGGCAAAACAACGTTTGCCGGGTCAGCTAGTACTATTTAGAGATTATAAAGAAAAGTTCAAAACTTACTTATTAGCATGTGATCCATTTAATTGCCACATAGTTATCGGGTGTCCACGTTAAAGTGCGCACTTTTGAGGCCGTGGTTACTTTTTCCTTTCAGCCATATTTAATAATTTAACCACATTTTAAAATAAATAATTTCCGTGTAAGTAATAAACATAGTGTGTATATTCCACCGCACTCGAAAGTTAACGTCTACAGCTAAAATAAAATATATTTATTGACTATTATTCCAAATGAGAGGGCTTTCAAAAGTGCTCACTTTACTGTGAATAGCCTATATCAGGGAAAGGAGATATCGCCACTCTTCTGCGGGCGCCCTTGCTCGTTTGTAGTTTATTCAAAACTTTAAAAACGATTTTTTTTCATTTCAATTTTATGGAAATTTAAAAATTAACAATAATTAGGATAGTTACGAAAAAATTAGGAACTGCTGTTACAAACAGTTTTGGTTAAAGCCATGACAGAGTA
The DNA here is from genome assembly GCA_002778355.1 of Clitarchus hookeri. Taxonomy (NCBI): domain Eukaryota; kingdom Metazoa; phylum Arthropoda; class Insecta; order Phasmatodea; family Phasmatidae; genus Clitarchus; species Clitarchus hookeri. The sequence continues at coordinate 485,150 of NQII01001341.1, forward strand.
GCGCAAATGTTAACATAAGAATATGCGAGATTTAGACGAACGGAGTAGTTAGGACGGGACATTCATGTTTGGACAATTTATTGTGTGTGTCAGAAATTACGTACGTAAAAAACGACAAATAAAAATAGAATCGCATAATATATTCCTTTGCACAACAAAAGCATGTGGCAATTTGCTTGCCAAAAAGTTATGGGAGACCCTAGAGAAAAAAAAAAACAAGATAATATAAACACTAGTGAAGGCTTAAGTGTTTAAATTAAGGTCAAATAGGTCCGGTAAACCTGGGAAATAAACTGACATCAGTATTCCCGATAACAATATGTCGAAGACAAGGGTGCATTATCTCGTTTACACTGTTTCAGATTTATGTCAATAAAGCGCTTTAAACATGGGAACATAATGTAAACGATTGGTTTAGAAGACACTACAATTATTTGACAATCAATCGTTGATAGCACAGACGGAAGTACAATTTGAAAATAATCTATATTGAATTTTAATACACTTCTTCGAAATTTAAAGCGTTAAATAATAACTTCACAAAGACAACCTAAGTACTGAAAATAATTCAACCATCTTGCATCGGTGCACTTGCCAATAGTTACAATCGATATATTTAAAAAAAACGCAGAACAAATGACAAAAACAAAGCAAAGCGTGAGGATGTTCTGTAACGTGGAACAACTGAAATAAACTTGAATTGCTCAATTTTATTTTTTTAATTACTTCCATTGTACAAATTTTACTCAATTCGGGACGTACGATACAGTTAAATAATTTTTCTGGAGTGTTAAGGTTGGACTGTTTTTACTATAACCAAACATACGCTTTACAAATTATTTATTATTCCACCGATTCTACGCGGAACATCAATAAAACCAACTCTCTGCTATCAACTTTAGGTAAACAATTAACTGACGTTTATTTTATGCATTCGCAAAGGAAAATACTTTGAATAAACATATAAAAAAAAAGTAACTGTTCAAAAACGTAGAAATTCAAGATAGCTTTCACTTCTCCTTTTAAAGTACAAGGCTTTCTGTACTGCCAAAAGAGAATGTCATTCTTGAGAGTTCGTGACGTCACGGATGCCTCGTTAAGTCATCCACGCATTTCGAAACTCGAAGAAAAAAAAAACACTTCCAGAAACTACTGTAAAGCGTAATAGGTGAGGTATGAGCTTTCACATTTTAAACCTTTCAATGCCTTAATACAGACTTTCAACTGCAACTTTTAACTTGTTACTACGAAAAAGGCTAAAATTATGCGAATAAATTATACCAACTGTACAACGACACAACTGCCACAATTGGATGTTTTATAACCCACGGCGTATTTAGCAAGGTAAATTGTATCATTAGCGGATTTTTTTTTTGTGCTCTTTACGACACTGCCAGGTGTGATAACGAACAGACTCGTGCGGGGAGCAGATAACGCCAACTGCTTTATTGTCGCTATCACAGCGCGCATTATGTACCATAGCGTAACGCGAGAGAGCACAAAGACGAGCAAATGTTGATTCCCGGATGACTAACACAACATGACTTGAACCTCGCCCGGGTTCAAGTCCGCCCCTTTTACTGCGCGAGCAGTTAACGCGTTCCCAGGCGGCCACGAGTGCGCAAAGCAAGCTTCGCTAACAACTGATATTAGTCTATTCGCTGTTTCTACGCACATTTTGAATCAAACCTTTGAGAAATCACCCCATGTATGACGTTTTTGGTTGTTTCCTGAATCACAAGTGTTTTATAGTTCTGATAAAATAAAAGTATTATTTCTGGTTAAACTGAAGTTTTACTTATATTTTATCTACAAATTATAGTATTTCATTTATAATTAATACTAATCAAAAACAGGGTGAAAATAGGTACGTTGGTAACACCTAGTAAGAAGTAGTTCTCATGCAAAATAATATTCATCTGAGTGCGCAAGAATGTGGCGTGCCGTCCCTTTGGTTCGAGACTTACTCAAACTTAGTTTGCATGAGACGGAAGAATATCATGAAGGCAGAACTTCAGCAGAGCTCCAGAAAAGTTGGAAGTAAGCGTGAATGGACTATACATACTACTGAATTACACAACGCGGGCGGTCCTTAAGAATGCGTAAACGTGAGCCGCCTGCAGGGTTACTACCCCTAGCTAGAGCTACTGAGGCGAAGTGGCGTTGTGTCGTAAAACGCCGAGACGCCTAGCACTCACGGTGGGGGATTAACAAAAGAAAAAGACTACGACAAAAAGTACATGTATACTAGCAGAGATGGGCAGAATCGAAAATACAAGTAACTGAAAGGTGTATTTTCAATACATTTTGTATTTTTTTAAAATCTAAAATACATTTTATGCACAGTATTTTGTATGTGTACCAAAATATTTTATTGCAGTATTTTGAATTTTACAAAATACATTTTACATACAACTATATTTCTGGGTTGCAAAAATATCGGAAACCACCCTTATTAGCGCCCTTTCGGGACTTGCCAAAATCCGCAGAATATATTTTCTCTATTCTAAACCTGAATTAAATGTTACCCTTACGTCGCCCGGTGCAATTCACTGTATGACTCGGTGACGGTTGTCGTATTCACCTACACGTCTCAAAACACTGCTACGATCTACGTTACGTGTTACGAGGGGACGGAGATCCGAAGACACGTTGCACATGCAGGCGGTGGCCCGGTGGCGTGCCGCTTCGACAGCGCTGGCACCGAGACAACTGTGCGGCGCGGGGTAACGTTTCCATCCTTCTAAGCGCTGTATTTCCCCCCTCCTTTCCTCTCTGGTGGAGACTCTTGTTGGCGGAATGGCGAGTATGACTTCACGAAGAAACGACCATCCGACTTGATACAAGCTATTATAATGTTCTCTAACCTTCGAGGGACTCTTGGTGCTGGGAAACGAATGAATAAAAAGGACGCTTTGCTGTTTTTCGATAGAGAACCCGGAGACACTTTCACGAGGGCGGAACTGTATGTTCCTAAGTGGGGGAGGAGGGTTATAATGAATTTTACGCCCATATTAAGTAATGTAAAGATTTATAATGTAGATTTTTCTATCAGCGTAAGAGTATTGGAGAATTTTAGTGTGTACATTTTTGGGCAATATTGTAACTTATACATGTACAGATGACGGATTTTATAATAATCAATTTTTATATTATAACCATGTTGGTCGAGGTTTTAATATAATGCTTTTATATATATTTTGGTAAAATAATTGTACTCAATTTTCTATTGTACTTTTTTTGAAGCAGTACTTTAGTTTTTTTTTTTGCTAAAATATATTTGAAAGAAAAGGGAACACTGTTTTGCGACATTTTCACGAACCCTAGTCATCTGTCCGCTGTTGGGCCTCCTGGCCGTTGCGTTATATTAAGACTCTGCTTGAATTTGAATTTAACAGAATTTAATAGAAAACCACTGATGGAAAGGACAGGCGTGTTAATGTCTCGTGTGTCGGAACCTAATCTGCCAGATCATACGATTTCAAGAAAGGTTACCAAATTTTTTTTCAGTTCTTCGACTTAACTGCAGTTTCGAGGAAATATAACTAGATTACCCACATGAGTAGGCTGATATTTTCAAGCCACTTGCAACTACTATTGGCCGCTTACAGGGCTATGGCTGATATTATGGTCAACTGCTGCTAACGTTGTTCACAGTGCGAAATAAAAACTCCAACTACAAAGAAAACTTTTCAGGAATTGTGCACCACTTCTACAAGGTATGAAGAATGCACTAGAAAATAAATTTGAAAAACATGTCCACTTGTCTTCCGAGGTGAATGAAGCCATCCATACTTCCTAGCAGCACATACTCACCCACCCTTTAAAATGAGATGGTTGCCTGGTGATCTTGGTGATAATTGCAGAAAGCTTGTTCAAGAACTTCTTATAGATTCTGCTTAAGTTATGAACGCTGCTTCAAGCAATCACAAAAAAAAAAAAAAACCAACAGGCTTCAACAACAACGCATGTTGAATGGTTTGTTTTAGATGAAGAACGTAACTTTTACATTGACCTCGCAGTGGCATGGGACACAATAATTAAATTAGATTCAATATTCACGTAACATTACTACATTTAACATCTATTGTACCCACCATCTTGGATCTGAGCGTGTTCCATTTTGTTCAAATACCGGCTCGCCTTGCTTATCTGTAGGGCACTTGTACATGGCAAACATCCGGTAATGAATCTACTTTAATTTTCCAGTGATACGTGATATAACTTACCAAATTAATAATGGAATTAAAATTTCTGTCAGCCTAACTGAAGTGCTGAGAGTGAAAAAGAATTACTTGTTAAAGTGGCGTGTCAGTATTACGTATTTTTTATGCTACGTAGAACTTACCGCGTGTAACCTCTCTGTATAAATTGACGCTGCAGAGACGGGATTGTACGACACGTCCCAATATCGCAAGCAACAACGTCAGAAACAGTTGTGTGCGAATGTCTCACGAGGTATAGGAAGTGAAATTATATTTCACACACATAAAATTAAACTATGAACTACACGGAGTATATTTTTATAGGTTAAGCAATTTTCGGTTAACGCAGCCATTCTTTCTTTGTTACAAAAAAAAACAGGTTAATAAAATATGGAACTGGAAGTACTGCCATTCATGAAAGACACATCAACACAAGTGAAAATACCGGATAATTATCCACTGGCACGGAAGATTGTCCTCAAGTAATGCAAGCAGGAATTATACATTGTTCCAAGCGACACAAACATTTTATAAAATGATTAATGATGATAGAAATTATTTTTTTAGTGTATATATTTCGTATTTGACGTATATTTTAAAGTATTATTCCGTATACTGGGTTTTTAAAGGTTGTCAATATGTGTTCTGTACTTAGTATTTAAATTACATTTTAAGCTGTATTTTGCATTTTACACCTATCTATAAAAAACTTTTCGCAAGTATATTGCCCATTTCTGTCTACTATAATTTATAGGTAGTATATCAAACTAAAAATCAACAAAGAAGTTTTGTATTTATAAACATTATCATGAAGAACTGTTAAGGCATTCGTGTTAAAAAATTATAAATAGTAAACTTTATTTAATGTAACTACTTGCGTACACATAGTTGAGTTGAGAGATTTGAGCGGCTCTTAACAACGAGGTCTTGAGAGCCCATGAGTATCAAATGGTATGAGAATGGAGCAGCGTAGGAATGCAGGAAACGGAAGATTCCCGACAAAACCCGCCGACCAGCGGCATCCTCCGGCACAATTCCCACTCGCGAAAATCCGGGAGTGACCCGGCCGGGGATTGAACCCGGTTCGCCTTGGTGGGAGGAAAGCAGTATCACAAATATTTATTATTTTATTTATACTAAGTCGGAGTCGAGGTCCTCCAACAGATGAGCGTGAAATTTGCTTTTCACTTTATTTCGTTCGTTTTGCTTCGCATTCGTTATTTCTTACTCTATGTCCTTAGTTTTTTTTAAATAAAATAATTTAGTTTATTTTGCTTGCTTTGCACTTTATTTAGGTCGTTTTCACCATATTTTTTTTTTTGCATTATTTTGTTGACCATTAGATTTCGTTCGTTTCGTTAAATATCCCTCGCTTAGGATGATTCTCTTTCCACTAAATTATCTAATCACTCAATTTTGTTGCATTTTGATTACGTTCATTGTTTTTCGCTCTATTTCGTTGCTTTTTACTAAATATTGATAGAATTAACATTTTCCTTTTTTCTTCCCTCCTTTTGTAAAAAATGAATATTGTTTAATTTAACTTATTGTTATTATGTGTTCACTTATTTATGTTGTTTTTCACTCTAATTCATTCGTTATTATTCGAGTTCGAATGCTTTGACTTATTTTCGTTATTTCCATTGTCGTCGATCTTCTATATTCAGCATATTTCACCAGGTGGCCAAATATTGACATTGCCAGAGCCTCCAACACCGGCTAGGAATAAATAAAATAACTATTTGTGATAATATTAAAATATACACAGGTCTACAAATATGTGCATGCAAGTAGTTATATTAAATATAACCTACCATTTGTTCTACTTATAAATTATATAACATACGCACTTTTTGCCGTCGGTTTTTTCGTTAGCAAAACAGTTAAATTTCCTTATTTTCAGTTTTTAGAGTTCTGAAGCTCAGTATGAAAAAAAAAACCTTGTGGGAATACTCGTTTACCCGCATACGGGTTAGGGCTATTCGATNGTTCTGAAGCTCAGTATGAAAAAAAAAACCTTGTGGGAATACTCGTTTACCCGCATACGGGTTAGGGCTATTCGATATCACAAAAATTTAATATCGATATTTTTCCAAATAGTAACTCGGTAGTTTCGATATATCGATAATATCGAAAATATTGATAATATCAAATGCTTTATTTTAGGAGATACAAACTGACACGTTGGTTGGTCGTGAACCGCTATTTGTTTACACACGAGCGCGGACCGGTAAAAACCAAAACAAAACAATGAACCAGCTAACTTGAACGTTGCGTAAGCCAGGCGATGATGTAAAAGAGTTATAAACACATAAATGTGTTACAATCATGCCATATTTTATTCTTATTTGCATACAATAAAAAGAGACTGAATTGCAGGTGACAAGAATGTTTTAACTTCACGACTAGTAAGACGTTAAAACCTGGAACTACTTCTCGTAGTTCGCTGCCAACGTGAATGCGAGTATTGTGGTCACTGCTTACGTTAAAATATGTGCAGTTACGGGCAGTGATTTTTTTCAAAGGTTGCTTTTAAGAGTGCTCACTTTATCGTGAACCACCTATTACACTGAATGCCTTCACAAAGATGTGGTGGTCCTGAGGTACGAGTGTGGGTAGACTGCTATCTGTGTTTATTTGCTTACGAGTGCACCNTTCACAAAGATGTGGTGGTCCTGAGGTACGAGTGTGGGTAGACTGCTATCTGTGTTTATTTGCTTACGAGTGCACCTGTTGTGAACTGTGGTTTTCATAGATTACCGCTCATGTACGTAGTACATTAAATTGGTTTACAAAGTCCTGTAAGTCGTCCTATTCCACTGTTAATATAGGCATCTCAACACTGTTTTGGTTGAAACGTTCGACGGAGGTGTTTCCGGACCGGGGTTCCCTATCTCATATGGATGCTGGTGCCCTTCATCATCCCTGAAAGTTTGTAACATCACCCCTGATGCATTCTGTATAATATTTGTTACATCGTAATACCAGTGTCATCGATAATGTCAGCCAAAAAAAAAAAAATATATATATATATATATTGTAATCTAGATGGTGCAGATAAAATCGATAATATCGGCATTGTTTATTTGATTGATCAGGTCAATAACATCCTTAATGCCGATGGTATAGAGGACGTCAATAATGAAGAGGATGCCGATAACACAGCTAATTCCGATAATATTGTCCACGCCGATAATATGATGTCGATAATATCGTTGACGTCGATAATATCAAGAATGAAGATCATATGGGAAATGCGGATATATCGATAATATTGTAAATTTAGATAATAACGGAAATGTCGATAATACTAAAAACTTTGATAATACACTAAATATCGATAATACCGAAAACTTCGATAATATTTAAAACTTCGATTATACCGATACTTTTCAAAGTTACATATAGATCGATAAGTTATTTTTCATACAGATAATTATCGATATATCAAAATATCGAACAGCCCTAATACGGGTGTATACCAACTGGCTATACCATGGTAGAAGAGTTTAAGTCTTGCTTAGTAACATTATACACAATTTTGTAAACAATTCCTTAAAGCCAATGGAAATGAAAAACAGCATACGAGAAGTTTGATTTTCATCGTTCGGGCGCAATGGGTCGTGGGGGAGGATTGTGGATGGAGTTAATGACATCGGGGCGGAAGTTTCACGTTTTTCCCTCGAAATTTCTTGTTTTTCATTATTAACTTTAAAAAAAAAAAAGGAACAATTGTTTGCTTATGTCCTTAAATCAGCAAGGAGGATTCGCAACACTTTGAAAAAGTTTACCAATCTGCAAGGAAGATTCGAGGCTCTTCGGTACGTGATCCAGAAAGTCCTCCAAGTGGCAAGGTGGACTAAAGGCTTCGAGTCAAGCCCTGTTGACCAGGAGGGGCAGCGGCCATGTTTATTTACATTATTTACCCCGGCCGCCATCTTGAATTAACACGACCTTGTTCTGTAATGCCCTTGGAGTAACCTTGAACCCGAAAAATTAATCAAAATCACACAAATTTGTAAAAATTAATAAAAATCGTGGAAAATTTTTATTATTGATTAAGACCGCCATTTCTGATTTCCGTAAACTCAACCTTCACCTCGAGAGACCTTGAACCTGAAAAAATTATGCTAAAGAATGATAAAATATTGAAAAATTAAAAACTTAATTAAAAATGCGAGATTTAATAAAAAAAATTACAAACGCAACAAATATTTAGGAAAGTTCTGGGGAAAAATTTAAAGACTTACATTATATAAGGAGTTCTTTAAAGACGGTGGAGCACATCCACTCCCAGTATAGTGTCCAGCAGGTGACTGACCATCACTATATTTCATTAGCTATATAGTCAAGACCTCACCCAACTATCCCCCTCCAACGAATCATTAGCTTTACATCACACCCAACCCCCCTTGCCCCTCTCCAACCATTTATTCTACAGCTCGACACCCGCCACTATAACTAGACTACGATTTTGACTTAATGATGCCATCACTTTGCTTGCTCGTGATTGGCTGTTGGTCACATAACATGTCGACCTTGCAGATAAATAAAGTGGAAAAATTCGCGTCACGTCCGAGTTCGTAATCTGATGCGAGAGGTGACCTATCGATCTCTCTTCCGTGACGTTTTTTTTAAGGATTCAGTCTGATAAGTTATTATTTTATATTTGACCCTTCCATCACATTTCGCGGGGCATGTTCGTAATTACACATACATTTACCCACCAAAGTAAAAAATCTGCTCAGATTTAAAGTACCTGTTCGAACCAGCGAACTATTGGAGTGTAGAGATCACGTCATAGTGTTCGTTTAATAGTANGGCTGTTGGTCACATAACATGTCGACCTTGCAGATAAATAAAGTGGAAAAATTCGCGTCACATCCGAGTTCGTAATCTGATGCTAGAGGTGACCTATCGATCTCTCTTCCGTGATGTTTTTTTTAAGGATTCAGTCTGATAAGTTATTATTTTATATTTGACCCTTCCATCACATTTCGCGGGGTACTATCGGGCATGTTCGTAATTACACATACATTTTCCCACCAAAGTAAAAACTCTGCTCAGATTTAAAGTACCTGTTCGAACCAGCGAACTATTGGAGTGTAGAAATCACGTCATAGTGTTCGTTTAANTCTGCTCAGATTTAAAGTACCTGTTCGAACCAGCGAACTATTGGAGTGTAGAAATCACGTCATAGTGTTCGTTTAATAGTACGCCTGCGACTAGCGTCCTAACTTCGTCTTTAATGGTACCATCACTGACTCCGGAGAATTGCCCATGTTGTCGGCGATACCATTCGCAAACTACTAGGGTAAATAAGGCTCTTGAAACTTGGAATGTACGAGGCCAGCTCGGGTGATTGACAGTCTTATATTCTGTGCTCTTCTTGGCCATCGACCCACCATTCCATCAATATTTCAATCTTTCAACCAATATTAAAATATTCCCATCAATCTTTCGATTTTTCGAATCATATTTCAAATAATCTGCCAATTTTCTAATCAATTTTTCAATATATAAACCTTACAATCAATCTTTCAACTTTTTAACCAATCTTCACTTTTTTAAATTCAACTTCCAATCTTTAAATCAATTTTTTGTTCAAAATTTTAATCTGCCTATCTTTCAATCGTTTTTAAAATCAACATTTTTTATTTGTAAATCTTTTAATCTATATTTCAATCATTTTGTCAATATTTCCACTTTTCAATTCACCAGTCAACAGTCAAACAGTGAGTCGGTTTGGTCGCCTGTCCCCCATCCACATGTATAGAAAAACCATACATTCACCGACTGCCTCCAAATTTGTACTTGGTGACTGCATTAATGTTTTCTATGCAATCCATTGTCTGTGCATTTATACTTAAGGTCTTAGTTAATTTTCTGTATGCAGAATATTGACCAACCAGATCAAAACGCCACAACCAGCTAACCATGCCAACTGATCAAGAAGGCCGATAGACCAGATTGAGCTGACATACCGACCAAATATACAGACTCTCTATACCTACCGACCATACCTACATACCAGCCATATTAACAAGCCGTACAGACACAATTACCGGGCGGGCCATACCAAACGACAATACTACAATACTAGCTGGCCAACCAAACGCCCAGACCAACCGACTAGACCAGCCATACTCAACCTTTTTTTTATAGGGGCCACAAATACCGTTCAGTCATAGTGTCGCGGGCCGCAAGTAAAAAATTGTTTAGGTGTAAGTAAATAAAAAACTTAATTTTAACATTTAACCATGTATTTACTTTTTATAAACACAAATAGTTTAGGCTTTAACAAAGATAGTTTATTTAAACGTTTTAATGCAATTTTTGATACTGTGAACACTTTTTCAAAACTTTATCAAGATCTGGCTTGTTGCTGCTTGCTAACCTTATCACATCATCCAGATGAGAGTCTGTAAGTTTGTTTCTGTACACATTCTTTGTGTACTTCATTTTTGAAAAAGACGATTCGCACACGTATGTCGACCCAAAGAATGTTAATAGGATTTGAGCACTCCTTTGGACGCTTTTATATTTTTGGGGAATAATGCTCCAAAATTCCACATACTCCTTTTTTCCCCTTTTTTCTTTAAACAAAATTTCTAGGTGGGTGTCATTTTTAAAATCGATGAATTCATCTAACAACTCTG
>NQII01001341.1:497207-507662 GCA_002778355.1 Clitarchus hookeri
GATTGCTATATCCCAAAACTGCGCGCACCGCAGTAGGGATTTATGTACTTATAGCGCCCATAGTTTCTCTGATGAGCGCGCAATTTCAAATGCTTGGCAATTTGATAACTCCAGGTGGGCCAATCAGAAAAGCTCGGCGGGCCGCAGGTTGAGTATAGCGGGANAAATGCTTGGCAATTTGATAACTCCAGGTGGGCCAATCAGAAAAGCTCGGCGGGCCGCAGGTTGAGTATAGCGGGACTAGACCAACCAGTCAACATGACTGGCCATACCAAACGACCAACAAGGCCGACTAACCAGTCATACTAACTTACCATAAACACTGACCATGCCAGCTGACCATAAATGACCATATTGACCATATCGGCCATACCAACCACTTCGACCATGCCAACTGACCAAAAAGACCGGTAGGTCATACCAACTATTAAGCCCGACAACCTGAAAAAACGAATGGGCACGACAAACCAGCAAGACCAACTGGACTAACAAACAAAACAATTCTGCCAGACTAACCCACCAGACCAACCAGAATTGCCAACCCGCAAGACTATCCGATTAGCCCAACAGGCCATACAAACCAGCCAATACGAATCATAACGACTGGACATACCAACAGACATTGTCAACCGATCTCGAAACACGTCGCATAACAGGAATCTCATAGCAAAGCTCTTCCTGAAAAAAACTTTGTTAAACTTCTCGGCCAATGTCATCATGCAGTGAATCGAGTCATGATTATCGGAACATGATCTAAAGCAAATCGCGAGCCATTTCACGAACTAAGGCTCGAGTATTACAGTTGTTTACTAAAGATCCTGGCACAATAGCAAAAAATGATTTCCAAAACATTTTTGGACAATCAGTGAAAGTTTGCATGTAGTCGTACTCGACATACTAGGTTTCACATCGTCAGTGGCTTGCAGCATCTTAATTCTAAATAAGTCATACATGTAAGACNCGTACTCGACATACTAGGTTTCACATCGTCAGTGGCTTGCAGCATCTTAATTCTAAATAAGTCATACATGTAAGACCTACTCCTGCCGAGTCTGACTCCCGTCCGGGTCTTCCCGACTCCCGTCCGAGTCTGACACCTGCTGAGATTGACTCCCGCCAAAACTTGACTCGTCTGCTGGTTGAATAACCACCAACCTCGAAGGCATGATAATATCCATTGACATCCTATATGCATGTAACTTATCACTTTCATTACGAGTCATGTTGGATATCGATCATTTGAAGNAATATCCATTGACATCCTATATGCATGTAACTTATCACTTTCATTACGAGTCATGTTGGATATCGATCATTTGAAGGCTCCATGGTTATGATTCTGTCATATGGAACATGGCCGATGCCGTTTGGCAAGCTACTGCCCGGCGAAGTCTGGAGCCAGACGACCGGATGCTCGAGAACGCACCATCGACACCGCACGCTTGCGAGCATGCCTATGACCGACAATGTTGCGCCATCTGATCAGACTCGAACTCGCGACTTACACAGACATCTTCGATGCCCAGCGGCATGTTTCCCGTTTGCAAAGCACTTCGCGAAACTTTTCACGAACCACTCATCTAATGTGCGTACTTGCCTTCTCAAATTCACTTCACGAAACACATCGCGAACGCTCCATCTAGTTGGTAAAACTTGTGGTACTGCTCTAATAAGGAGCCCAGCTTATGCTCATAGAAGGACTTCTACCACACAATTTAAACGAATAAATACGGGAAAACACTGAGAAAACTCACGTAGGCCTACATGTTCGTGAGAGAAAGAATCACGGATGATTGTAAAACACGCAGATACTGTCACCTGTACATAACTATATACGCTATAATATTCTAATATGCTTGTAGGCATGTATACAAACTTATTCATAAAGTATATATACNTACATAACTATATACGCTATAATATTCTAATATGCTTGTAGGCATGTATACAAACTTATTCATAAAGTATATATACATATACATATTAAATATTTTAGATTTATTCTATACGTAATTATGAATAATCCTATGTGATATTGATATGTGTGTATATCTAAAGTTATCGCCTTTCCTTGCTTTTAAGTACGAGAAAGGTGTGTGGCAGCAATTTCTAGACGTTGTCCACGTTACGTGTATTGGTTTCCTGGAACGTGATTCTCATTCGCTTTTACACTTATCAGGAACCCAATTATACATGGATCATCGCTAAAGCCCGAGATACACGAGGCTAGTATTCCGAAGCCAGGATAGTAAGCTAGTAGCTTGCCTTCTAGCCTGCTTTNTACATAACTATATACGCTATAATATTCTAATATGCTTGTAGGCATGTATACAAACTTATTCATAAAGTATATATATACATATACATATTAAATATTTTAGATTTATTCTATACATAATTATGAATAATCTTATGTGAATCTAAAGTTATCGCCTTTCCTTGCTTTTCAGTACGGGAAAGGTGTGTGGCAGCAATTTCTAGATGTTGTCCACGTTACGTGTATTGGTTTCCTGGAACGTGATTCTCATTCACTTTTACACTTATCAGGAACCCAATTATACATGGATCATCGCTAATCGCGCGTAGCGGAGTTCCGATATTTTGATAGGCATGAGACCACTAACACATTCTGTCATGGCTACTTCCACCTCGCTTATTGTTTCCACGACGTAGATTAATAATAAAAGCGCCCCTTACATTGTAATGTTCTGGAAAATACCCTGTAATACATCGAAATTGTGCCTTCCTGAACAGCCTTCCATGTTGTTACAGCTGCAAACACAAATTTGCAAAAACGCTTAAACAGCAAGCTTTTTTTAACCTTTAACATTTTTTCTTCCAGAGAAAAGAAACCTCCGGCACCAGTTTTACTCATTTGACCGTGAATCTGTGCAACTGGGTGTTTGTTACCAGTCAAAATCTTGTGTAAGCCACTACTGAGGGAGAGCTGTAGAGACCATCGTGCACCCATCACATACTGCACACTGTCTCCCCAAAATCATGGCAGGCTTTCGAATGGTGATTTCACCAAAATAAAACACGACTGACACACAAAACATGTGACAAAAGAAAAAAAAAACTATGCTGTTTTTTCTCTCTCATCGAGAGTTTAGAGGGCAAAAAAAAAAAGGGAGGGAGAGAGACGATGAATGTGCATACACCCTACCCGTGGTGAAACAAAGAAACACGAACTCAACGAGAGAGCTGTGCACAAGATGGGGAGTGAATAGTGGAGTGAAAAGATGTGCGCGGCTCTTAACAATGAGGTCTCGACAATCGATGAGGGTGAAACGAGGTAGGTGGAAATGGAGCACACGTGCAAAAATCTGAGAGTGAACCTGCCGGTAATCGAACCCGAACCCGGTTCGCCCTGGTGGGAGGCAACCGTTCTAGCCGCNGGGGGGTAAGAATGGCATATAATCTCGAATTCCTAACATTCACATAGTAATACGAACTTTTATACTTGCCAGAATCAACTGCAGGAAAAAATTTTGCTATGAACGTTATTTTGTACATAACAACTCACAAGTCTCCACAATTTGAAGTGTAATGATTACCTCTTACTTGCAATGTTTTAGGCGTGATGTGTCAAACATAAAACATAAAATCATGCCGATTATTCAAAATCGTGCTGTTCATTCATTAATCTTAACATGATAGTCAACAAATGGTGACGGTAAATGAAACATACTTTTGACATCATCTCATACAAACCTGTACATTAACGAGCGCGATTACTGGAGCGTTATCAGCAAATGCTGCACACAANTTTGACATCATCTCATACAAACCTGTACATTAACGAGCGCGATTACTGGAGCGTTATCAGCAAATGCTGCACACAATCATAATACACCAGAGAACGTATACTTTTGTATTCTGCTGTGCATCTGGCGGAAATTGAATGCTGCTTAAAGCTAGCGCAGAAAACGAGAAAACGAAAAAGAAAATCGGATGACGGGCTGGAAGGGGGGTGGAGGGGATATAACGGGTGGCTGGGGTCTTATATCCAATATCCCAACCGACTTGAATGGAAATTCCATTCCAGAGATGCAGGCCTTCCACTTGGCAGAACACGTGACGGGAAATTAAACTACGTCGGAGTTCTTTCCGACAATCTGAGAGGTAAAGTTTTCGAACAATACCAACCTCCAGATGATATTAAAAATACATGACCGTTTCTGCTGGTTATTTTTGATATGTCTAACAACTGGTTTTAACTAACTGTTCCCGGTTACAGTAGACGGCAAAAATACCTCAATAGAATACTAGCGAGATACTATCGGTTCAGTTAGCAACGTAAGTCAGAAAGGAAACTTCACAGTAAATCTTGTAGAGAAGTTGGACAAACAACGCTAAAATTAGCAGATTTAATGACTCTGCCTCTAAGCCTGCAGCCAGGGGGTTTANTAGAGAAGTTGGACAAACAACGCTAAAATTAGCAGATTTAATGACTCTGCCTCTAAGCCTGCAGCCAGGGGGTTTTAATGGAGAATCAGTGTTTAAGAAATTCCTCCTCAATGCATCAATATTAAAGATAACTTGTTTCAAACAAAAAATGTTATTCATTCTTTTTTTTTTTGTAAAAAGTAAATTTGGTTGAATTTAAAAAAATTAATATTACATATAACATTGGCAAGATTTATTAAAGTACCAGCATTACTCAAGAAATGTCACATAGAANTAGAGAAGTTGGACAAACAACGCTAAAATTAGCAGATTTAATGACTCTGCCTCTAAGCCTGCAGCCAGGGGGTTTAAATGGAGAATCAGTGTTTAAGAAATTCCTCCTCAATGCATCAATTTCAAAGATAACTTGTTTCAAACAAAAAATGTTATTCATTCTTTTTTTTTTTTTGTAAAAAGTAAATTTGGTTGAATTAAAAAAAATTAATATTACATATAACATTGGCAAGATTTATTAAAGTACCAGCATTACTCAAGAAATGTCACATAGAATAATTCTTGTTTAAAACGGGTTATCTCAAAAATTGATATATTGAGAAGGAATTTATTTAACATTGATTCCCCATTTAAGGTGATGTATCACTTCCAGCTTGTGTTTATTCCTTTTATTACTTTACGTTAATATTTATAAAATTAAAAAATTTGATTACATACAGAACTACTTTTTAGAATTCTTGAAACGAGAATGGGCTGATTTCAGTGTATATTATTTTCTCTTACGAGATTGAAAAATAATATATATTGAGTTAATCTTTATTACGGTCAAATATGCAAGAACAACATTGGTAAAATATTGCGGACTTGAGAATATCTGTAAAGATACGCCCTATTCCCTGAGAGCCTTCGTTTTAAAATATTTGATGTGAAACATATAGGCTGTTCACGGTTAATTGAACACTTTTGAAATCTACCCTTGAAAAATGCCACTGCCTCAATCTGCATATATTTTAACGGCCACAATGACTCCCATGCGCCCAGTAAAGTTGACAACAGCGGAGGGAAAGTAGTTCTGGTTCATAACATTTAATTAAAAGTGTTCGGTAAACATTTGTGAATACTGAAATTATTTCATTGTTTTCCGATTGTTTCAATGCATTTAATTGTAAGAGCGAGCAAATTAGTAAAATATTCACTTTCCTATAATTTTACAACCTCACTTACCCTGCGCATGACTAAAGTGATCAGGCCCATGTAAATGTTAATTTCACATATGGCGGAAGAAAACAAATTGTGCATACAAGTAGATCTTAAGTAGGGCTATCAAAAACACTCAGTTTACCGTGAACAAGCTATAAGCTAAGGTGAACCAAACAAATACAAGACAGAAGGGATATTACCATCTTAAACTGTGGTTGCACGCTTGGTGGGCGTGTGAATTTTCAAAATAAATGCATAATAAACCCAAAATTCCCACGTAATTTTCCACGAAAAGGAACCACTTCACGAAGCCGGTGGGTGTAACAAATCCGCCCTACACACCGGACGCACCGCCTTCCTTCCCCCACCCACCGAGGCGGGTTCTCGGAGGGCCGTGGCGGACGACCCTGAGCTCGCAGGACAAAGGGCTCCTCTGTGCGAGGCCGCCCGGGTTTGCCGGCGCTGTGTCGGCCGCAGGAACCAGCATGCCGTCTCGCCACGCCGTTCGCCAGTTACAGTAAATCGTGCGTCGATGGACGGCGGCGGCACAAGCCTCGCCGACATTACAAACATGACGTCCGCGTGGTTAACCGAGCATTTCTGAGAGCGCTCATTTGAATGAATGAATGAATTAATGAATGAATTTAATTGAGATTGTGTTTATGGACCCGGAATTTGTACAAAGACAGGGAACAAAAATAATGAAACTTACGCTAAACAAGCATGCCAGCGCGAAAGACGCTCTTCTGCAGGCAAAGAATAAGGGTAACACGTGTTGAAACCGAGGTAGCAAAGAAGGAAGGTAACGGAAAGAAGGGGAAACTAACTAAAACCCCCAAGAGCGCTAATTACTCTCCTCGTAGTTTATACTGCCGCCTGGTTAGCATCGTTATCACTATCTTGTTTCTGGCTGTTTAGGGTCAGGGGCGGATCTAGGGTGGGGGTCTCAGGAGACATGCATCCTCCCCTCTCCCTATCAAAAAAACATTACATTGATATGAAACTGGCCTATGAATATTTTAAAACTGAAATGAAACACCACCAGAATTGCTAAAAATGCTGATTTTTTTTAATTAATTGAATATTGCTTCCTATAATTATAATGAAACGGTGTTCTACTCTCTTGCCACGAATCGGAAATCTNTTGTGGGCGTTGGCCTCGCAGTGGTGCGGGAGACAATAATTAAATTTGTTTCAATATTCACGAGACATTACTTACGCAAGTTTTTATACCACACAGAACTTAGATAGATGTGTTTTTTCGTGTGCTGGATGTGTTAAAGAGTAAAATGTAATCTCATTTCAATGATTTGAGCGAATGGTGTTCCAAAACCTAAGTATGAAAATTTTAAGTGGCGGTGTAGAGCGTTCACTTTCCAAACTCAAAATAATAAAAATTCCGAAGTGTGCCATGGGACGAAAAACAATTACATGATTACCATATTTATGTCCGTGCTGCCCGTGCCGAGAAAGTTGGACTTCAGAGGAGTGATAGATAACTTTGCCAAAGTCCAAGTACGAGGGAATTTTGAGATACGATGTATATACATATACTAGCTTTTACCCACGGCTTCGCTCGCGTGGTTATAGTAACGTGGTTATAGTAACAAACTTATAGGGAGAAATAACGGTATTTGTTAGTAGACAGACACTAATCATAAACACAGAACAGAGCACTAAAGACGTCATTTTTTGGTGCTAGAATCGCTCTTTTACATAGCCACTGGTCGTCATTTATATTTCTTAGTAGATCTGGGTAAACGCTAGCAATCAGTTCCGTATCACTCTGCACCAAATTACTAAAATCCCCCGTTAGTAACACACAGCCCTCGGCAACTGTTTCTAACAACCCATCTCCAATGTTTAATAGTGTATCAACATAATGTCCTGTATCAACGTCATTGTAGAGGTGCACTCTCATATTTGCCGTCAAGCTGAATTCCTTGACATTTGCCCATAAGCTTGACGACTTGAGACAGACTTTGATTTCATCTGCAGATGTGCCCCTCTGAATCACCGGTAGAGTTTGGCGGAAGTCACCAGCCAGTAATACAACCATTCCTCCCATAATATCTGTATTGTTTCGTATATCCTGTAGAGTTCGGTTTAGGGCCTCAATCGTTTTTTTTTTTGTGTGACATTGTGCTTTCGTTCCACACTAACAACTTACATTGACGCAGCATTGTACCCCAAGCGCTATTTTTACTAAAAAAAAATGTTCCCGAGGGAATGAGAATTTTTTTTCGGGATAAAAAGTAGCCTATGTCACTTCCCGGCCCTCCTAACTATCTCTGTACAAAAAATCATGTCGATCCGTTGCTCCGTTGCGGCGTGAAAGAAGGACAAACAAACACACTTCCGTATTTATAATATGACTTAGGATATACTATATAGAGAAATGAATTGTAAATATCTGCATGAAGGTACTTGCTCACTGGTCTGCATAGCTTCCCTTGCCCGTTCCGGTCGTGCGAGCGAAGGAGTGCGCGAGAACTGGGCTAGTAGCCTGAGAACGCGCTGCGATTTTCAAATGCATGTCGCCACGCATACCACCGCGTGCCGCCACGACGAGCCAATCACAACTAGCGTGCTCCTGACCTTCAGCGAATTGCATTTCTGCTGTTATCTGAAAGAATGTTCGGGTTCATTGCCCTTGCCTCTCTCAGAGAGACTCGGGGTGCGGGGAACATTCCAGATCGGGCCTCCGAAACTATTTAATCCGCAACGGCGCCGAGAGCTTGAGTCTGAGAGTTGGCAGTTTGGAGAATTAAACGACCTTAAGCGACAGGTGTGCGAAGACAACAAGCCAGCAGAGCGTCGAATGGCAGCAAGAGAAACCAGTGTGAGTGTAAGACATTTGGAATGATGGCAATAGATAGACTGGACGTGTGTAAATAATGAGCGTGAATTAAGTGACGACAATCAATATAGAGACATTTGGAAGCACTTTAATTAGAATTGAGATGTACATTACATATTGCGTTCACTGAAAATAACAAGAGTAATAGTGGATATAGATAGTTTAATGTTTTAAATACTAGCTGTGTGAATAAATAAAAAATTAAATTAAGTTATATTATTTTTATTAAGACCTCGATTCTTTACGATCTCGGATACGCCCCTCTGGCGTCTTGATCTTGTAGCAATACCTACGTATTTAGAGTTGCGTATTTCTAATATGTGGGGTATTAAGCTAATTCATCGAAGATGAGTTATACATGTATGTAATTCATTAATGTAAATTACTCAAAATACGTGAGAAGGGACCCACTAAAAACTTTTGCTTCGGTCCTGCAAGTCTCTAGTTACGCCACTGTGTGGGTTGTTGGGTTTTCCTTACATGTAAAAAAAAAAAAACCTTTATTTTAAATTGTAAGTAAATATTCCGTGGCAGTGATCGATCAGAGAATGGCAGTATGTTTTGTTAGCAGAAAGTGGTATTTACAGTTATAAGCAAGCATTAAAATATTTAAGGGGAAATTTTTTAACGTTTGTGATATTTGTGAATTCAATTCACACTATGAAGAATTCTGCAGGAAAATATCCTCCTTGAATAACGATGTTACTGAACGCTGGTTTTCATTATATGATGTTAGGTGGTTGATTATCAACAAAATGTAAAGAGGACACACTTACTACTAGTGTTTGTTGCCTATAATTCAAAATTATCGTGTGAATTGTGAATCGTAAATACAGAAGACATGGTTCCATTTTCACGA
This sequence comes from Clitarchus hookeri, assembly GCA_002778355.1. Taxonomy (NCBI): domain Eukaryota; kingdom Metazoa; phylum Arthropoda; class Insecta; order Phasmatodea; family Phasmatidae; genus Clitarchus; species Clitarchus hookeri. The sequence continues at coordinate 506,531 of NQII01001341.1, forward strand.
TCACCGATTACTCCATAATTCTTAAGTCACAATTTTTAAATTGTAAACATAAGGGTGGATATTACACGCATGGTTTAAGTAACTCCTGAAATAAACTTTTTTTCTTTTTGTTAAAGCAAAAATTATGTATTCAATTATTCTTGTTTTTATTCTCTGAGCAAGCTCGGTGCGTCAAACGAGACAATACTAAACACGAAGCGCTGGATGAATGACTAAAACAAATTCATCGCTGAAATAAAATATAATTTATCACTACGTACTCTATTTCAGTGATTTGAATAAATTAGGATAAGTGAAAAACCACACATTTGCAATGAATAAAAAGTGAGGAACATTGGTACTGTTTATGTGAAGAAACGCAGGTTTAACTTAAATATGTTAATGCGTATACTGTAGTTACTAAGCTTCTTCTGTAGAATTGCTAAGAAAATTTTAACACAACATGGCAAAAAATTCACAAAAACTCTTTAATAAAATTAATGTTTTTTAGATTACTGAAGAAATTCGCCACCACAAACAGTCATGCCTAGTTACAAGCTGATATTCTTCAGACTACCCACCTGAAATAATCAGAAACAGAATCTGTCAAAATGAATACCATATCTGAAACAGACCGTATGTTGAACTACAACCACGAAATGTATGTGTTATAGTTTACTGATTTTTATTCCTAGCTATTTAAGACTATGTGATATCTTAATGCAAGAGCTTTAAACAAAACCAAGGATTGCAGGGAAAGCAAAAAATATGTACCTCATTTACGTTTCGCTGCTGAGGTCTTCTCAGGCTTCACGAATAAATACGAGACGTTATTAGAACACACGATCCGCACTACGATACCTTGTTCATTTCTCTGTTACACTGACTGCCTGGAAGTAAATTCAGCACTAGGGCCTGTCTGACTAATAATGCTACTTGTCGATAAGGTTAAGGTTTTATGACCCCTCTCTACAAAGGTTTGCACACAACATAACAGAGACGGCCTCCACGCGCTTGCTTGTCATTGGGTTTGTCCAGGATGGCTCGCTATGGTGAGTAAAGTCAGTAAGTGAACCATGAGCATGATGTTTGAGCATAACGGTAGATTAAACATTATATAACTTCCCCCTCGTGAGATCCCTCACGAAATGGG
>NQII01001341.1:507690-519133 GCA_002778355.1 Clitarchus hookeri
AGGTCGATTAAGAAATTCCGCAGTGTATAAATTAAAGGTGCACATTTCCATCAGAGAGTGCATTACCATCAAAATTTTAATACATTCTGCAGGCCCCATTTCGTACCTATTGCAGCTTCTGAACTAAAAACTCCGAGAAAGTCAGTTTGCCGATTTCAAGATTAGGAAACAGTTACAACTTGTGGCTAAATTGGAGAAAAACGCAGTGGAAATTTTCCACTACATATCTGACTCCATTTTAAACATACAGCCTACCAAATTTCACCAAAATTACCTTAGATGCCGATTATATTATACTATAAGCATACATACACATGTGTTTCATTAAGTAATTGTTTCTCGGGTTAGCAATTTAAAAAAAACTTCCCAGTGTGTATCTTTATAAAAACATGTTTACCAGGTTGTTCGGAAATAAATGGTTTCCGTACCTCACTCTTTCGTACCTAAATATTATGGCCGAATTTTGGAATGGAGTAAACATGTCTGCATAATTTTAAAAAGTCTCAATCTGCAGCGACGCAGTTTTGCCGACGATTTACAAGGCTTTCAATCCCGTTCCTGAAGAAATGTCACCCCCGTGAGGAAAGGAGGTCCCGGAAATATGTTCTGCACTATCCTTGCTCTTTGGTAAGTGACTTAAATGCACAAACATATGGGAGTCTGATGACCCGGAAAATATGGAGGGAGAGAAACTACTTCACACCGCTGTTCAGTCCACTCTGGTTTCGTAATTTTCCCCAATTGGGTTTGGCATTGTCTGCCAAGAGCAGAGGACCCTTCCTGTTGACCAAAGATGAATGTTTTTTACAAAAGTGTCAGTGAAATTCGTACATTTCTGCACTGTGCGAGACAGTGGTAAAAGTTTCACAGAGAAGAAAAAACATGGCATCGGTAACACCCAGTGCTGACCACTATTCGAGCATGTACAATTTTGTGTCTCATCAACATTGGTTTTTTCAAGATGTCTGGGGTTTTTGGGGGTTGAAACTAACATACAGGATCGTATCATATGCTATGATGTAATCGCGTAGGTGACGAACCAGCAAGTTACTGGAAATATTGATCTGCAGGTTTGAAAACTTTCGTACTGAGTTTCCAAAATGGTGGTGGCAGACGACGAAAATCAAATGTGGACAACATTTTAAAGATAAATTTGGGGACAAAAACCGCCAGGGAACTTACACGACAGTTTGTTCCAACTTAAACAATTTCCCATCAAGAAAGTGACAAAATGNTGCTCATCCGAAATTTTACGTACAGCACTGTAACACATCCTCTTGTAACATCACCAACTACATTGAAAAGGGTACAAGGATTCCTTTTGTGACCTACAAAAGGTATTACCTGCGGTTTTATTTGTCCCGTACAATAGGAAACGGGGAGAATTGAATGCAGACAGTGTGAATTTTGGCCATTTACTGTATTTCCACACACTTGATATATCAGGCGTGTGTTCTACCGCACTGATTTCAATTCAATTTACTGCTGTTATGATATTTCTCATGTATGAAAAAAAGAATTGAATATCCCGTATGCGACATTCCAAAAAAATAATGTTACTGAAATCTTGCTTTGTAATTTCGTATACTTATGTATACAACGTTCAGTTACGATGGTAGATGGCGTACTGGTAATAAATAAGTTTAAACATTGAAATAATTATGTTCTAAGCATTTTTGTGACTCTTTTATGAGTGGTTTTAAATGTGTGTGCAAAATATATATGTATATTCACAGTATTATAAAAAATAAAATTTACAGAACGGATTCTTGACTCACTAATATACCTCTCAATGGCAGTACTCAAGTGCATATATCAGGCAAAGGTAGGCCAAAACCACCACCATCACAAAGAAATCACTTACTCCTTGTTCATATAGGAACATCAACGACATTTAGACGTGTACGAAATGGTGATTGTCGTTTACATAATGCCTTTAGCCAATAGAATTAAAAGAGAAAAGAGGAATAAGAAGTAACCTATTGCATTAATTTGAATATCTTATTTCTAAGGAAAACTTGCGTCTAAATTATGTTAATTTTTAGTATATCACTACTTTACTAAAATCACGTTGGTTTCTAGTCGTGTATGACAATTCAAACATAAGCCGAATACATTCACTATGAACCACACATATTTTGTACACATTCTGAGTCGACATTTCTTATGTACACGAAATTGATCGCAAATTAAGATTAAGAGGGTTGTTTACAAAAGGTAAAATTTCTCTCCCAATTCCATTGTTTCCTCTTAATGTTTTCCTCTTTTCACTTAAGAAGTTTATCTACAAAATCAACACGTTTTCTTTCATAACTACATTTTTTTATTCACAGTTTATTACGTTTTCCAAAATAACACCAATGTACACTGTCTCACAGATTTACATGTTTCACTGATGATTATGTCAGACATTTTTTAGGTGGTAAATGGCGATGCTGATGGGCTGAGTTGACAGATTGGGCGGCTCTTAACAACGAGGTCTTGAGAGCCGATGAGGTAAGAATGGAGCAGCGCCGGATTGCAAGGGCGGGGGGAACGAGGGATCCCCGAAAAAACCCGCCGACCAGCGGCATCGTCCGACACGATTCTCACTTGCAAAAATTCGGGAGTGACCCGGCCGGGGATTGAACCCGGTTCGTCTTGGTGGGAGGCAAGCAGTCTAACCGCTCAGCCACCGCGGCCTCGATACTGAAGAGGATTGTAGGATTCGCATACCGTGTTATTGGCAGTGATGATGGGAACTACACGTTAGTAGAAGAGCTGAAGTTACTGTTTTTCACCATGGGCACATTGTAGTGATCTTCACTGCAAAGTAACACTTGGCATCTTAAGATAAAGCCCCTACAAAATACAATGTCGATAATAAGAATCAAAAGAGAAACAGTGTCCGAAAGGTTCTGCATACTGGTGCGCCACTACGGCTTCGTTTAATAAGTCTTTTGTTGTTTTCTGAACAGAAATTGTGAGCCCTGTATTCAATATACCTGTCTACTCTATATTCGTTCTGTCTACACGTTTTACTTTCACGTGTTCGAGGCAGCAAAAATATTACCCCATCACAGTCACGTCTATGGCAGTCGCATTTCAACAGGGTGGGATACTTTCCTACCTCTGCCATGAGAGTTTCATCCTCTTCTACAGAAAAATATATGTGTAGTCCATTCACGGTTACTTCCTACTTTTTTGAAGCCCTGCTCAAGTTTTACTTCCAGGATATTCCTCCGCTTCACGCATACAAAGTTAACTAAGTCTAGGAAGTCACACCAAAAGGACAACACACCGCATTCGTGCGCACTCACTTTAATCATATTCTGCGTAAGAACTATTTCTTACTAGGCATTACCAACACATATATTTTCTCACTGTTTTATTCGTAGTAATTATAAATGAAATATTATAATTTATATATAAAATATAAATAAAATTACAATTTAACAAAAAATAAGGTAATTTGGTTTTTTTTTATGCCAACATGAGTATAAAACGCCAGTGATACATAAAATAATTAGGAAAAAACCAAACACGTCATACATGGGTTGATTTTTCAAAGTTTTGATCCAAAAAGTGTGAAGAAATTGCGAATAAACTATGCCTATTTTATCAGTCATTTCAGCCCGCAGGCAGCGCACAACACAAAAGAAATATACCACTGCTCGTGAATAACCTCTGGCGACTGCCGTATTTTTTTCCAGTTCAGGAGCAGAGATGATCGTTGGCCCTGCGACAGATGCTGGTGTCTCCACCGATCACCACTCGGCGGGAAACAGCACACTGCTAAACAATGGGCATCTGTCACAAGCGACAGTCGCGGAGAAGAATTTCTCGAGACGCTCAATGGAAAATGTCTTTAGCCAACGCTACAAGCAAGACGCCGGCCAAAATATACACGTAAAAAAAATAAAAAATAAGGATGAGCATCATCTCCCGAACGAAGAGCCAAGACGTTTATGCGAATTGTTATTTTTGTAGAAGAAAAATAAAAGTGTGAATGGACGACTTTGTGTGTCATACACTTAGTCAAAATGTTACGATATTTGTCCACAACCATTTACATGTGATCAAATTATATAATTATGCAGCCGTCTTTTATTTAGCACAATACTCTGGTAAAGGTTTGTAGACTGTATACCGCAATGGTATTATGACGGAAAACAAAACCATGATAATTCTGTTCTTATAGTTTATTTACTCACATACATAGTAAAAGTACACGTATACCATGTTCAAGACCATTATCACATCCTTATGGTCTGTTTCATATAAGTTGGCGAGATTATGACAGTCAGTGAGTGGTAACTTGACGTATACGAAACTAAGAGCCATTTACAAAATCCTGTATCAGGTGATGCACGAACGAACAAAAGTTAATATTACGTCAGCTATTCTGGGTGCACTGTCGACGCACATTAGAGAAGCAGAAAATACGCGATAAGAAAGAGTTGCTAGACTAATTAATACATTTTATTTTACGTGGTCACAAAACAGTGGTTGTTAGTGTTACAAACTAAACTTCGTGATAAAGTAGTAATGTATAGGTGTTCAAAATGAAATGCACAATAAAACGATCTGTATCCAAATGAAACGCCACTTCAAAACCTTTTTCATGTCTCCAACCATGCTTCTCATACCTGCTGGATATCAATTCCAAAAGCATACAGAAATATTGCATAATATAGTTGATAAATTTTTATAATAATTTGACGAAATATATTTTTAATTCGTGTCGTTCCGAGCCAGTAATAGAAGAACAGTCAACTTAAAAAAAACGGGAACAAGAGGAATGCCGTGCTTCTATCTGTTGAGCAATGCAAACGGCTGACACTTCGCCCTGTCATGTCATACGCACCATCTATCCTCTCTTTCCCGAAGCATTGCCAGCCAGAAAAGAATAGCTTTCGTGTGTGATATATAACAAATTTACGAACAGATACCAATAGTTTTATTTTTCCTCTAGCTCTGCATAATTTTTATAGTAACATATAATTCGTGTTAAGCGATTTTGAGTACTAGTAATTTATATTCGGCCGGTAATCGTTTGTCTATGTAAATTATACGCTATATTGTTCTCCCGAAAACCCATTTCCTTGTTTCCGTGTTGTTACTATATTGTATTGATAAAACGAAGAAAGTGGGACATGCGTTAATAGTTTTTAAGCAATTCTTGCGTTATTCCACATCACATATTTCCAACTCGGACTGTTCAGTATCACTAATAGCAGAATTACCGCATTGCAAACAATAGTCGTTGGTGAATTGTTGGCGAATAGAAGTGTGTTGTCAATCAAATTTCCCGAATTACTTTTAGTTCCAGTTATATCAGATATGACGTCCAAAGTGTGATAATAGCTACAACTACCGTCTCGCAAATGTTAACCCAAATTCGCTGTCTCGGACAAATTAAAAAAGAGTTAGCAAATATTAAATTTTTTGCAAGGTTTTATATTTTTACTTTTATAACCTACGAACTTTTTTGGACAGATGTCAGTCTAAAATATCTTAAAATTTGTTTAGCATTACAGTACAATGGCAAGTGGATTAGCTGACAGCGTGTTGATAAAAAATACAGCCGCCACTTGACGCACCAGCTGGTGGCGAAAGGATACATAAACGAAAAGTAAACATCGTCGAACTGTCAAAATCTCGCCAACTTANATTACGATTAAATGCCATTTCATATTATTTACTTATGAATTATTTCACCTTTCAGTTGCTTTCTTCGCTGTAGAAGCCAACTGATAGTGTAGATTACATGTTTATATTCGTACATGTATCATTATTATTACTATTTTCAATATAGATTTTGCTACAGTTATATGTTAAAAATTAGTCAACAGGATAAATAAAATAGACACTTTATTACATATAACCACTCAAAATGCTGCAGCTATCAAAACTTATGCTTGCAAACTTACATTACAGCTATACGTTACTGTCCAGTCGTTGAGTGAATGTCCCTGCAGAGAATCGAACACACGCTGATTGCGATAGTGTACTGTGTTGTAATGCTGGTAATTTGGGAACAAAAAGAAAGATCCAGCATTTATTTTCTTTCGTATAGACCTATTGTTGAAAATATATAACGAGTTTGATGTACCGTTTAAATTCGATGCCTGATAATTCAGTTTACCCATAAATGCCTCTAAACTTATAAGCAAAATTATGTGAAAACCAGGCCACTTACAACAACTCTGCAGCCTTCAAGTAAAATTTCGTCCCTTTCTCTATATTTCATACACTTTTATCCCCCATTTATCTCTTCAAACAAAAAACTTTAAAGAATCTTACTTTTTATGCTGCAACTTTCCAGAATTTTGCGCATACTTCTAGTAAATATTATTTTCTTAAATTGTCTTACATTATTTCTAAAAAGTAACCAATCCGCGATGGCAAGGAAGAAAGTGTGCACGAATTCCCAAAATATGAAATTGTTTGAATGAGCGGTTTCATAGAAACGTGAAAAGTTTAGAGGTTTATCGCGTGCTTCGAGCGACATTTTCCTCTAGCCGGCCCTCTTCCAGTACTAAGTCAGGGAATAAGCTCCGCCCCTTGGCTTCAGCCAGCCTACATGCGACAGCAGCAGGACCTCTCCACGTGTCTACTGTATATAACCTCCTTGGGCCAGACATGCACATTTTAATGGCATGCATATTTTCTTTATAATCATTTTTTTAGAAAATTTTAACATGACACGTTTGACGATGCGCGAATCATCGATTTTTGTTTTTCATCCTCACAATACTTGGCTGACAGAAAATACCAGGAAGAAAACATACAAACAACCAGTATACGAGATGGGTGTTACAAGGTCATCACAAATTTGGAGCTTACATAGATGAATACGCAACTTGTACACAGCCTGACTCACTAACAATATTGGTGTCCTTGCTGCAATATTCAATACCTTATTAATACTGGATATAAGCAGCATATTTAACCTCAAAGAGTTTGCTCACTTGTTGGGCATAGTACATTTAACAGTTACAATTGTTCTAACGGAATTTTCCTTACAAAAGTCCTTTTCGAAGCTTTTTGTCATAACTTTGTATTATTTTCTGTATAATGTTTCAGCCATGTTTTACTTTTAGAATAATTCCTTGGCCGATGCATTATTTTAACATATTTTCGTTGTTTCCAATATAGTTATCAATTAATTATTTTTGATAAGTTAATAATTTTGTAAAAAAATTCATTCAATGGAAAATGTATAACTGTTCAGAAGCGACACATGATCACCACAATCAAGGAATCATGTTGAGTTTTTGTGAACGAAGATCTAGAGGTTAACCTTGGAATGTTTAGGTTTTATGAATTAAGACCTTTGCAAATTCTTCCGTCATCAAATCGACCTCAGTGTCTGCATCTATCGCTACCATGCCAACATAAATTCCCTTTTAGAACCAGAATATTGGTGATTTACTCTGCTGTGGTGTTCAAAAGAAGTCATGCACGAGACAATACACAATACCATAACGCAAGTGAAGATAATATTGAAGATATGTTGTAACCAAAAACTGATTTAAATAAAACAATTAACTATGTTTAAACAGTGGAATGATATTGATGGCTATCCAAAAATAATTGAGGATGAACTGAATCTTATCTAGAAGGAAGTTACTGCTTTTCAAGTATCACTATTTTGTATATGAGAGTCAGTCTTAATTCTTTGAGGAACAAAAGTAGAACATTTCTGAAAATACAATAATCATGCAAGTAGACTTTACGGAGAACTAAGGTGCAGCCTACAAAGACAAAATTCAGAGCACTCATTGCAGTCACCACCAAATCACAATTTTTATATGTTGTCATTGGCTAAGTGACAGAAAAGTGCGATTTTTTGCTGTAATCTATACATATTATAAAACTCAACGTCTCTCTGTCTGCATGCTAATGCGCTTATTACTCGAGAACCACGTATCCGATTTACGTATTTTTTTTTTAATTCATAGCTATGTTCTCTGGCCGGGTTTTAGTACATATTTTGTTACGTAAAGTAACATAAGGAATAAGCAGTGACGATAATAGTGAATCAAGTCGGAAAAAAGTTTGTCACCAGCGCGCTCTCTTGCAATGTGCTGTCTAAACCGTTAAAGATGGAACAATATAACGTAGTAAAGGATTGTGAAGTAAAAAAAAGACATAAAAAAANGTGCTGTCTAAACCGTTAAAGATGGAACAATATAACGTAGTAAAGGATTGTGAAGTAAAAAAAAGACATAAAAAAAAACTCCGCGAAAAAATATATATATCTATAACAGAGAAATACTAATAAGCGTTTTTACCATTTAATTCACAAGCAACATTCAATGACGAAGTTTTTCACCTTGCACTCATTGAAATTGAAAAGCAAGTGCAGACATTGTCAGGAAAAAGTATAAAAAGCATGGACTTTATTTAAAAAAAAAACCTAAACAATAATTCTGTAGTCCAAGTGAGCGGAGCCGCGGGCAGAGCTAGTCGGTGAATAAAAGTCACACGGAAAGTATTCTGTTTATGTTTGTCTAAACAAAGTAATAAACTGTGTCAATGAAGAAATCAAGGAACTGAAAATATAACAGTTGTGCCGGGAAATTAAAAAAACAAATACAATTCGTCTAATTGACGTTTTTTTTCTTGGATGACTTCGGGCTCATTGCGGAATGGCATTTCTTTGTCACGTCTCAAGGCAAAGGGGCCATAGATGGTGTACTAGGAATGGTCAAACTCGCAGGGTGCCTCGCAAACATAATTTCTGGAATAAAATGCATTTTCGTAATGTTAGATAAAATTTACAAATGCAAAGAGGTGCTAATGTACCGGTGGAACGATGTACAAGATGTTCATGTACTTCCGTAAAACACTCTATAAACACTTTTAAACCATCAAATGACAAATTCTGTCTCTTAGTAGGACGCACTTCTTTCTGCCAGTTACAGAAATGTAGCATGAAGAAGGGAATGCAATTTATTTTTAAACAGAATCAGGTAATGCTAATGAAGATAAAACCACCCCTTCAGTTTCTACGGATGATCTCAAGTCAGCAGAATATGTAATAGTAGAATGTAATGGAAAAAATAATACATGCAAGTTCGTAGAGATGTGCCAAAAAGAGCCTGGTGATGATGAAGTCGAGATAATGTTTTCGAAACGACATGTTAATAACAATAAATAACTATTAAAAATAAATTAAAAAGACGTGTTTTTTTTTTACCAAGCAAATTTTGAATTATTCCCCATAACCAGTAATGAAGGTAGTTGGTTACAGAATGCATTTCAAAAGGATGTTGAAGTCTTTGAGCTGTAACATGATCATTTAGTTGGATCCAATGTGAAGTTGAATCCAAAGTGAAGGCGAATCCAAAGTGAAGGCGAATCCAAAGTGCAGTTGAATACAAAGTGAAATATTTGTAAAATTGTTTCATTAAGGTTTGTACAATTGTGAGATAATGTAGTTTCTAAATACTCTAATATATTTTTATATGTATTATGACTAGTTCTTGTACACACAGTTCCCCTCGCTAACATAAATTGTTTTGTATTTATTATTGCAGAGTTATTGTTGTATTATTACTGCATCTGTTTCTTATAATAAGTTGGCATGGCTAATGTGTTTTAATGTAAATAGAATCTGTTTAGAATGATGGCCTTAAGTCTTGATGATGTATCGAGTTATTCTCGTAACATATGTTTTCATACCCTTAACAACACACAATTCATTGTGAAAGAAAGGAACATCATGAAAATATACACCCAGCATAAAACAACGCATTCTTTCCATTTACCTTGGATTGTTTAATTTTTCAGAATTTCCTCAAGAATTTACAAAGCATTCAACATACAGGTAATTTTGTACTGATATGTCCAAAATTTTCAGATGTCTGTAAAATATAGTACAGATATTTTTTGTCAGAATGAAAGCACAAGCTAATCCATGAGCTGTAGTGTTTGTACACATACACTTGTAAAACATTAGTTATATTTTAATACACATAAACATTGTTTTTTCATTAAAAATACCATTCAAACGTTGCTCCCATATGCATAGAATAGCCCACTGTGTCTTTTACGAAGGGTGGCCGAGTATAGTCGACAACCCTTCTGTAAATACCCAACTGAATAATTTCAGGTTAAATTTAACAGCTGATTACACATGTCCATATTTAATATGGTACTTCTTAACGCCAGACAGTTGCTTGAATATAAAGGTAAGCCCTCCATTAAAAAAAAGAAAAGAACAAAGCTTACATATTTATCTTCGAAATTTGTAATGTATGCAAGTTTGGTGAATTTTTTTGCGTTAATGAGAACTGCGTGGGAGTCAGCTCACTATATTTAATATCGGTTAGTTTTCAGGGTGATTTACCTACTGATTTAATCAAGTTATTTACAAATTACATATATTCGAAGCACACTTATGTTACCATAAAAGACTTTTGAAACGAATCCTGTTCAGAGAAACTACAGCTGTTAGACATGATGATAAACCCACACAACTGTTACCAGAAAATATGGTGAAGTCCCATTTGGTTTTTCTTTTGGAAGCAACTATTGTTGGGAGATTATACGTGACAATATTTAAAATACACCATGCCTGGGAGAAATGAACCCGTTATGGCAGAATATCAAAACCACACAGGTGTCATAACACTTTATTGACAGTTTTTCATCACCACAACCATCAGTCATGAGCAAAATGTAAGAAAATGCATGGTTACCTAGAACTCCGTGTACAAATTATATGAGATGATTCAACATAAAAAATGAGAACTGTGGCCTAAAGTGATCATTGAAGAAGACACACACCTGTGAAAAATGGAAATTAAAATTACTTATTTGCAAAAAGTCAGACATTACACGAAATGATACATAAAATTCGTGAATAGTGTTAGCCTGATTTGATATCTGCCGTCTGCCTAACATATAGCGGGCTATAACATCGCCCGTCATTAGGAAATTATGTTTGTAACAACAGGCCTCTTGCAATACAGACTGCATCACCTTTTCAAATGTTGCGCGTTTTCTCGAGAACCTTTCGCCTAAGTGGAGCCCGGCGTTGGCATATCGGCTAGAGCGCTCGCCTCCTACCAAGGAAAACCGGGCTCGATTCGCGGTGGGGTCACTCATGAGTTCTCACATGTGGGAATCGCGCCGGACGATGCTGCTGGTCGGCGGGTTTCCTCGAGGATCTCCCGTATCCCCTGCCCTTTCATTCCGGCGTTGACCCATATCCACCTCACTTCACCCTCAAGGGTTCTTCAAGATCTCGTTGAGAACTGCCCAAACCTCTCCACTCCTTTGGCCTCAGTACGTTACACCGAGACAATGTTCTTATAACATAAAAATTAGTAAACACCAGTGGGAAAAACACGTTTGTTGATTAATACTGTTGCATGCTTGCTGATCTGCATTGCTTCCTTTGTCCCATCCTGCTCCAGCGAACGAAGTAGTATGTCAAGGCCGGGCGTGC
>NQII01001342.1:5915-80232 GCA_002778355.1 Clitarchus hookeri
TTGGCAGTTTCGGTTCATGCAGACATCTCGGTCATACAGACAAATTTTGGGGAACCTTGAGTGTCTGTACTATTGAGGTTTGACTGTACAGATCTACTCCATTGAGCATGGTAACACTCCAGTTCCAAAAAGCTAGTGTGTTTGGAAAAGGGGACTTCAAATGGGTCATGATGGAGAATGATACTAAACAAAGTGGAATGCATAAACATTGTAAATAATTATACATTATTTCAGTTTTACACATTCACATAAATAAACAACGTATAGGTGAGCTATAACTTCGTTATGTTTGGTGTAGAAGGTCCTATGAATATAATTTAAGAGGGAAGAAAAATAAGGTAGAATTAAATTTTTCCATATGCTATAACAAGTGTCACTATGGACTATTTAAAGAACCATAAAGCAGGTAAAGGGAAATATTAGAGAAATTAAGCAAAGCAGAGAAACGACATGGATTGCTAAAATACCTTAACGTATGCCAGGATAGCATGGAGGGGAGTAGGGTGCTGGCTGACCTTGAGATCACGAATGAACTGGGTCGTGACGGCACTGCGCACTGTCTCACAGCTGTAGAAGGCATGCTTCTCAGTGATGGCTCGGTACAGCCCACTGGCTGCCTGCGAGGTGTCCAGCTTCACGCTGAACATTTGCTCCTCGCCACCAATGTCCAGGTACACTAGATTGAACGTGCGTCGGCATGAAGCTGCACTCTGGATCGCAGTGTATGGGATACTGCTGAAAACAAACCCACCCACACATCAATGTTTTTGAATATAGAGGTTTAACTGTACACCCTTTATTTGGTTTTCACACAACTTTCCTTGTTGTCTTATACTCATCCTCCTTGCTACCTTAATGTCCATTTTAGAGTCATTCAATGCTTCCCGCAAGCTTCACCTCAGACAAATGAATGGATTTACCACACCCACGCCTCAATATTTGTACCACCCCTTCATTTGTTGCCATATAGCACAATTTACGTCTATATTTGACCCACCCTCCCAGGTAACCATGTCGTCTTCTTCTTCTTCTTCGACATTGTCTTCGTCGTCATCATCTTAGTACATGTTAATTTTCTGGTGGCTTTTTCCCATAACACATAATTACTCAAAAACATATTTTGCTTTTTTAAAAGTGGTATAATTCATAGTCAATTCATTCACACACTTGGAGGAGAGTGATGGCACCCTAATGTAAGTGTTAAAATGTGCATCCAAGGTAGGGAAGGGATCTAATTGCATCTCAGAGCTGAGCCACATACACCTATAAGTAAGGGGATTCATGCAAAGAGCATGCATCACATGCAGAGGGATTGGGCAGCCATGGTCGCAATTGGGGTCGTGACTCAGGGTTGCCACCTGTTCTTCATTGGAAAATTCCCTGACATTTGCCTGATTTCCAAACAAAAATAATTATTTTGCCCTAACCTTTTGCTAAAATTACTTCTTTTTTTTTTCTGCAAGGATTGACACCTTTGCATTATAACACACTTTCATACCAAAATACTTCTCTAATCTTACAAAATTGCTCTTTACATAAATAGCAAAGAAAAATGCCTGAGCATTTTGTCCACAATCATCAAAAGAATTTTATAAGATTCTGGTAGCAGTGCACAATTGATGATAGAACTGCCAAATATAGCATGCATATCACAGAATTCCTGAAATTTAGGCTAACTTGTTTGAAATTCCCTGGCATTTCCCTGTTTTTCAGGTTTTCCAGATGATTGGCAACCATGTGACTACCACCCCAAGTGAACTTACAAACTAAGAAAGTACAAGGGAAAAACCAGCACCGGCACAATGAAAACCTTCCAGACAGAATATAACAAGGTTATTCAATTACTGGCTCATGGGCCAAATGCGGCCTGCCCGACTGTTCACACTGGTACACAGCCAAAATATTTTATTTAGGGATGGGTCGGTTTGGTTCTTCGGTTCCAATTTATACAGGTTCTCGAGGTTTGACTCGGAACCGGTTTTAGGTTAACAACAATTACTCGGTTCTTGGTTCTACACTGCAATGGCAAAACTCTGTTGTTACAAAAATAACTATGGTATTTACTCATGTATAGCGCGCCCTTTTTTCCCTAACATAAAGGAAAAAATTTCTGGGGTGCGTGCTTTACAAAGAAAAACAATAAAGGAGTGGTAGTCTTAAACTGTTCGGCTATGTTTGGAGGGAAGTGTATGAGAATAGTCTGTTATCTCATCTCTCGCTCTTACATCAACACTCCTCTCCCTTCTCTCTCTCTCTTTATCTCAGCCCTCCCGGTAAACAACACTGCTAGCCGATCGATACATTCCTCCAAGCCTTCTTTGTTTTTGGTAGGATGGCCGCGGGCTGGGAGTAAGAGAGAAAGAAGAGACTTTTTTTTTGGAGGTGTCACATTCCAGCAAGGCAAAAAAAAACCAGCGCACAATCACCACATATTAATGTAAAATAAGAATAATTTTTTACATATTTACTAACCTTAAATAAATTTAATACAACAATTTTATCTGTATACATTAAAACTTATCTTCACACTTTGTTACTGTTCAATTCTTCCATATAACGGTTAAATAAAACATTTAATGAATTTTACCTCCATTGGTTTAATAAAGTTGCAAGCAAAAGGCAAGTATTCAAAATACATAAAACCAAATACTGGAACCGATATTTAAATTGTAGAATCGGCACCGGAACCGGAATAGACATTTTTGGTTATTCGACCCATCCCTAATTATTAGTTATTCTTTTTCATTTTAAATACAGTATATACTTTTGAATACAACTGCTAAATTTAGCATCAACTGTAACCATCACTATCATAAACCTTGTAACATTTCAGTTATTATACATTCACATAAATAAACTACGTATCGGTGAGCCATAACTATGTAATAAGAGTGTGGCCCATCAAGTATTGTAATTATTTGTAGGTGGGACAATGGTAAAATTTAATGAATAGTCCTGGAACAGATGTTCAACATGTCGTGCACTAATAGAAATGCTGCGGAAAAAGATTGCGGACATACGTCTGCTTGGCTTGGTCGGGGTGGTAGAGCATGACGCCGTGGGGGCCGACGCCCAGCCCCCCTGTCTCGCCCCCTGCCTTACTCTGGAACACTTCCTCTCCAAAGTCGTCCATTAACGACACTTCCTTCAGCAGCCAGTACTCCGCTGTCAAGGCCTTCATTCCCTGTACCCACACACACACACCACAAACTACATAATGTAATGCTTGGTTCAACATGAAAAAATTATGCACTGTATAAAAACGAAATGAGAAATAGGTATTCTTAATGCGATGGTTCATAATCATCATGTACATAAACAGCCTTGACATACACAATGACCATGAACTGTGCTGTAATGAACACCTGCTTACATTTTGGTATGCATATGTTAGTTATTGCAGTGCATGTTTTTCAACGTGAGCCAAGCTCAAAACAACACCTGCCCTTCACACTACCTTGATAAAATGTTCACAGTAAACTGAGAACTTTTCGAAGCCAAAGAGTATACTGGTTTCAGGTTGAATTATTTATTTACAAAATATTGTGATTTTGAATTTTTCTCTTAAAGTACTCTCTTCTTAAGGAAGCTGCCTACCTGGCACATGGATTGCATTGCACAGTGTTTGAAATCCACACTTTCTGTGAAACCACAAAACATGTTCTCATTATATGGATGTATGAAACGAAAACACTTCAAATGAGGTACAAATAGTACTCCCAATACATCATGCACATTACAAATGCTATTTGAGAGCCCATCAAAATAGCTAAAAATGGCCTTCCACACCAATATATTTCTATAGTGGTTGGAGTGAGTGACTGAGTGAAGAGATTTAAACTGCTCTTAACATCAAGGTCTTGAGAGCCAATTAGGGTAAAGCGGGGAGAGGTATGCAACAGTGCCGGAATGAAAGGCTGGGGGAAACAGGAGATCCACTAAAAAAACCCGCTGACCAGCGGCATCATCCAGCACAATTCCCACGTGCGAAAATCCGAGAGCGACCCCAATGTACATCTCAAAGTGCCAACAACCAATGAAAACATAATTGAATGAATCTGAAATGCTGGTGGACAAATTAATGAAGAGAGACTGTTACGTTGTGTACCATCATTTACAATTGATTACTGAGGCTAGTATTACAGAATGTNCAAATTAATGAAGAGAGACTGTTACGTTGTGTACCATCATTTACAATTGATTACTGAGGCTAGTATTACAGAATGTTTTATTTATAAGAATTTTGGTACAGCTTAAGCAATGTCCAGATCTTAACTGTAATCCAGTATTCCTTCGTTAAGCCACGGCCGAAGCCTTTACCTTAGGGCTCCGATTTTGGTGATTTATTCTTGGTGCAAACAAAACCTAATCATGCGCAGAACACAATCATTTTGCCAAAGCTNGCTCCGATTTTGGTGATTTATTCTTGGTGCAAACAAAACCTAATCATGCGCAGAACACAATCATTTTGCCAAAGCTGGTAGCATGACGAACATGTGTGTCCAGACTGTTATACGTCGCAATTCAACTATTTATCTAGAAATAAGAAAACCACCAGAAATTAGTTTTNACTATTTATCTAGAAATAAGAAAACCACCAGAAATTAGTTTTTTTGCAAATAAAAGTTAATATTGGCAAGAACACACTGTATTATGTAGGACATGTTTTAAATTTAAAGGCTTCTATCATTAAAAACACAAAATATGTACGAGTTGAAATTATTTATATATAAATACATTTTATTTATTCAACCTCACCACGCACAAGTCCTGTTAGCACAACTGGTAGCGTGTCTGGTTACGACCTACACATTTGGAGTTAGAATCCCGGCGCACATACGGTTATTTGAACAATCTACGCGGCCAAAAGCCAATTTAACTAAATTGAAAAAAAAAACAACCTAAAATCAACTACCTGAGTCCGAGGACATTTCAGAGAACAAAACCCAGCACCTTGCGCCATTTTTCCGTGCACGCCCCGCTGTCAGAGTGTCTGAATTTGACCATTGAACCTAAAGTACGTGTCTGTTCTCTGAGAGTTTGTGAAAACGTGAAGTTTCAAAGTAAATAATTATTTTTCTAAGTTAATCTTGTGCAGAAGAATGATGGATTCTGATTCTACGGGTAATTGTCTATTCTACTGCAACATCACGCTTTTATATTATTCTATAAAAGTATACTTTTGATGATTTAAATATAACGTTCACAATAAGAATGATTTTTCAAAGAAATTTATGTTCATGAAGGTATTAGTTATAGCATAGTGTTAGATTCGGTATCCGTTCTTGTTGACCTTAATACTTTAGAGTTTTGACTAGTAGATAATCCAAAAAACTGCTGCGGAAAAGCGCGGATGTGGAAAATATCAGTACCTTGATCTTTTTTCGGCAAAAAAGGCTAAAGATATAAATGAAGTTCCATGTATTACAAAGCAGCCTTTTGTTTGCTTCAGGCTCAATGGGTACTTCGGGAGTAAGGATAGTGACCCGCAAATACTTATTTGACCTCGTGAAAAATGAAAATATGCCAAATTTGGAACAAAAACTAAATTTTTTAAAAGACGTACTTTTGACGGATGCGGAGTTCACTGAAGACAAATTCGAAAAATTTAAGCTCAGTTTCACGCATTTCAAATCAGAAATGAAACAAAGATGGACAAAAGCCCATAAAAAGGAAGATGTTTTTCTCAAAAACAATCACTTGTGGTTATAAGGAACATTTGAAATACCCGTGGCTACGCACAATCGGCCACTTCAGAAGACAGAGTTATTGTTCACGCAGCGCAAATCGAGTTAAGTAAATCTGGAAAAAGAGATGTTTCCAATTTAATAAAACACATCACGAGCACACCAACAAAATATAGAAGAGTATATGCCGCTCCCAAAAGTGAAAATACTTTGTGTCTGACCCCGATGCA
Source organism: Clitarchus hookeri (assembly GCA_002778355.1). NCBI lineage: Eukaryota > Metazoa > Arthropoda > Insecta > Phasmatodea > Phasmatidae > Clitarchus > Clitarchus hookeri. Next base: position 11,833 of record NQII01001342.1, read on the forward strand.
AGCATTGAAAATGTTCATAGATACGGATTTAACACGAAGACAATATGAAATAATAAGAAATAATAATAAACAGTTCTTCCCGTGTTATAGTCTAATACAGTAAGCAAAAAAAGGAATGTTATCCGCCTCCACAAGCATGCATAGTGACGAGTACCTGCGCCGAAAGTCAATTGCAACCTTTGGCTGATATTACCGTTAGACGCTTATCGGAATTCCTGGAAGATGTTTTATCAACAGTAGAAAAGCAAGAAAGGGATACGTTAAAACTAATATGTAAATGGGGATGCAATGAATCGCAGCAAACACAATTTAAGCAAAAATTTGACAACCAAGCTGATTCAGAGCTGCTTTGTGCCTGTGCGATTAGTTTGTGGCAAAGACACTGAAAGAGTACTGTGGGACAATCCAACACCCTCTTCTCCACGGTTTTGCCAACCAATTAGATTCCATTTAGTTAAAGAGAATACTGATGAAGAGATTCAATATGTCAACAATTGCATACACTCTTTAATCGCAACTGAGGTTGACATTGATGGAAATTTTTATTTAGTCAAACATCTCTTTATAATGACAAAGGTTGATGGAAAAGTTTGCAATGCAGCTACTGCCACAACATCGACAAGTCTTTGCTACATCTGTGGCGCGACTTCCAAAGATTTCAACCAACTGGAAAATAAAAAAGAAATATCTTTTGAAGTTACTGAATTCGGGCTGTCGATTTTACATGCCAGGATTAGATTTTTCGAGAGCATTCTCCATTTGTCATGCAAATTGCCCGTAAAAAAAATATAGAGAAAGAAAATCAGAAGAGGAGAAACAAATGGAAAAGCAGAGGAAAATGGAAATACAGGCCAGATTTCGCAATGNAGAGAAAGAAAATCAGAAGAGGAGAAACAAATGGAAAAGCAGAGGAAAATGGAAATACAGGCCAGATTTCGCAATGCAACTGGCTTGTTAGTGGATATGCCCAAAGCAAATTTTGGCAATACAAATGATGGGAGCAGGAGATTTTTCAAGGATCCGAAATTAGCTTCAGAGATTGGGTTGAAAGTCATACTGGAAACTATTTCAAGTGGATACCTGATAGATGTGGAAAAATACGACAAATATGCNAGATTGGGTTGAAAGTCATACTGGAAACTATTTCAAGTGGATACCTGATAGATGTGGAAAAATACGACAAATATGCACTAAATACTGCTTGTTTACATGTAGAATTGTACCCTTGGCATCCAATAACACCGACTATGCACAAGATACTGATTCACGGAGAAGTCTTAGTAAAAAACGCATTGCTCCCAAACAGTAAACTTTCTGAGGAGGCAGCAGAGGCACGTAACAAGCATTTTAGGACATATAGGCAACACTTTTTAAGAAAATTTTCTAGAGAGTTCTGTAATAGAGACATTTTCAACACACACTCTTAAGCTCAGATCCCTTGCTCAGTAGTATGAGGACTTCAAAATAAAGGAAATTTACGTAGTTTCTTCCTTCAGAAAGCGAAGAGGACCCTATTTCTGAAGAAGACTAGTTTTTTTGTTTATCTTACTATCCTAAACTATATTTTTCTCAAAATAAATATATATATTTAACAAAACCATTGTTTTTGTATCATTTACATCATCTAGAACCAATCTAAGCAAAAAAATAATTTTGGCCGCGCAATTTGTTTAAATATCCATAAGTACGGCGGCACCAATTTTTTTTTTTCAGGTTTTAAAATTAACTAGAACTTTTATATTTTCACACGTATTGTGTTGCATAAAGTGTATCTATTTTGATAACTGCACTAAGTATTAAAATACTTAACGATGGATTGTTAACAGTACGATATAATGGCAATTATTTGACAACAATAATTTTTTATTAATAACAATATATCTCAGAATGTATGCAACAAAACCCANTTATGCAATAAAACCCACTATTCATGTTCAAAAGGCATTTTATGTTTCCCTCTTTTTATTTAAAGACTGTACATTACAAAAGAAAATAGCATAACATGTGTGCAAAAATAATTATATTTGTGAGCCTCAGTGGCAGGATGAGTTACAACTTGGACGTTACATTGGCACGACTGACGACATGGCTTGATTGTTGACGCTGGTTGTTATTAATATTGTATATTGTGTGTTTTAAACTATTTGCATGAGTTACAAAGTTATGTTTTTAATGTTTCAACATTTTCGTGGAGGCTTATATGTAGTTCAGGGAGCCCTGTTGTAAATTGAAAAAATTATGTGCATGCATACAAAATGGCGTTGACCTATGGAGTAGCCTTGATCATGGTTTTGTACATGACAGCGAAAACTCCAGTTACAAAGTTTATATCTTTGAATAGTGAACAGCTGTTTAGACTAGTAATTTTTTAAAGGTCGTGTACGTATGTGTATTTCACAACTTTGTAACATTTCCCTGCAGCTTAGAAACACAATGAATAAATTGCCTCGACAAATCTGTGATTTAAACATTTGCCACAGCTCAAGAACTTGCAAAAAATGCTGAATTCCAGCCAGGAAAATGCATAAAATAACAATAATAATAATAATAATAATAATAATAATACAGTAAAACTGATGTATGGAGTAAAAATTGGTTGAAACGTGTATTTCAAGGAATATTTAAAACTGCACATTTACCAGAAGAGAAATTTTATTGAAAAACAGCATTGGGTAACGAATTTTTATTACCAGGACCTGGACACAACTACCAATTGTTTGCTGAAGTGTTACAGTAGAAGTGGAAGAAACTCAAGATTTTTTGTGCTTTTCAATATTGATATGTTTAAGAATTGATTCTCTGCAATCCAAGTTGACATTGCAATTGCAGTATTTTCCAAATAACACTTACCTATCGGTAGAATATAAAACCTCTAAACTAAATTCTTTTGTCTAATCAACGACATTTATATCATGTTTTGTCATCGCAACATAAAAAGTTAACACAATTTGAAACTAATAGGCACCACATATTTATGAACTGGAATTTGGCCGGCAGTGTTGTTTTCTGTTGCATGCGTGGTAAGAATAAGATTGATTGATTCGTGTGCACCTTGGGTTTTGTCAGCTTTGGTACTCTCGCACACCTGACGAAAAATAAATACTTTGGGAAGTGATAACTCCTCTTATACGGATTAAACATGCATCTAAATTTAAAAAGCAGTGCAAATTTGCAATTAAAAAGAGCCTAAAACATGCAGTAAATAAATTGATTTACTTTTCAAATCAACTTTTGTTTTAACAGAAAAATGTAGGAATGTTTTTTAAGTCAAAACCTACACACACCAATTTTGATGAGAACTGCATTAACACAACTGAACAATCTATTTTTCTTGAGTGTGCGAGTTTACTGCTGCACAGTATTGACTTGCTCATCTCTATGGTGGTATATTATCATCTTTGGTTTTTTGTGAGACGTGAATTATGTAAATCTGCATTTNTTACTTTTCAAATCAACTTTTGTTTTAACAGAAAAATGTAGGAATGTTTTTTAAGTCAAAACCTACACACCAATTTTGATGAGAACTGCATTAACACAACTGAACAATCTATTTTTCTTGAGTGTGCGAGTTTACTGCTGCACAGTATTGACTTGCTCATCTCTATGGTGGTATATTATCATCTTTGGTTTTTTGTGAGACGTGAATTATGTAAATCTGCATTTATCAAGCAATGCGAAAATAATTACAGCGATGAATTTATCAAATTAACTAACATTTATTTTATTGATTATTAGAATGGTATGGGAACAGCTTCAGATTACAAGTTGTGGTTATGATCACTGTACGAAAACAAGTGTTTACAATAGATTCAGCAAGCAATTCATTAATGTTCACAAGTTTTGGTTATAGTACTAACACGTGATGTTTTTTGTTTAATTTTCTTTCNCGTGAGACGTGAATTATGTAAATCTGCATTATCAAGCAATGGGAAAATAATTACAGCGATGAATTTATCAAATTAACTAACATTTATTTTATTGATTATTAGAATGGTATGGGAACAGCTTCAGATTACAAGTTGTGGTTATGATCACTGTACGAAAACAAGTGTTTACAATAGATTCAGCAAGCAATTCATTAATGTTCACAAGTTTTGGTTATAGTACTAACACGTGATGTTTTTTGTTTAATTTTCTTTCGAGCACAATCATGGCCATAGAAGAATACTGCAGTGTTTACAATACATCAAGTTGGTGTGGGGAAGAGTAATTACACGTGGTATTTTTACTTAATTTTCTTTTGGACATGTGGAAGTTATAAACTCAGTTCGCAAAATTTGCATGTTGTGTGCTTTTATATTTCAAGTGACAAGATAACTGAATATGCTTCAAGATTGCATGAAATGCCAAAATTTGCGAGTTCATAAGAAAATTTCCAAGTTCGCAAAACAATGACAATTTTTCGTGATCGCAAAACTTCATGTCTCTAATTATTGATAAGTAATATTTTCAAGTTCAAACATTGGTTAACGTCTCTCGAAATTCTACGAGTACAACAAAATTGTTATTGATTTCTAACTATGTGGTGGATGTTTATAACATGTAAACAAAAATAAAATAAGTGTCCATAGGTGTCATATACAGCTGTTATATAAATGGAAAACATTGTAACGGACAATGGAAAATGAAGTGCTAGCAGCGGTGAACTGGACCAACCATTAAATAGTAAGAGGTTCTACGCAACTTCACTCCAAATTTCTGGCATGCACAATGTAAATAATTATCTTAGAGGTTATGTGATACAAAAATACGATAAAATTATTGAAACTGCCTGAGCTTGCATTAAAGTAGCAAAATAATTATTTTTAAAATAATACAAAACATTTAATTATAGAGTAAAAAACTGAAAAACTGTGTATAAACGATTTACTGGTGCACTTAATTATTGGAGAAATCACCTACTATTTGATAAACTTGTGCAAAATCATTTTCAGTTTCTATCTTAGGCATAAATAAAAATAAATAAATTTGTTTTGCATTTCAGCAATGTTTCTGTTTGAAGCCAGGGGGTTTATTCCAAGTTTCTCAAAACGCAGCTCCCTATCGTGAAATAACGGTTTAAGTTATATTTCCGGTGTTTGGTATTCTAAGTTGAAGATGACTTCTCGATTCTAGTGAGAAAACGATCAAGAGCACTCGACAACTAATGTGTTGCTAAAAGCTGCATTCCTGATCAGGAAGCATAAAATCAACATGGCGGGTGAGAAGCAAGCTGCACCGTTTTTGATTTTGATAAAAATTTGTTCCTATGTTACCCTATCCTCAAAGTAAAAAAAAAAATTATTTAGATTTTTACCTACAAGTGGATGATGGCAATTATTTTTCATACACACTGCAAGCAAATTTCACATATTTCAGAGGTTTACATTACTAGCCGTAATTTTTTTAATAAGTCACCTATTGTGGAGTTTTTAGTGTCATTTTAAAACTTACATAAGATAATATTACACTGTATATTTATATTATAAAATTAATCTTGTATTTTCAAGATAGCGGCTATCTGCTTTCAGCATTCAGATGACTGTTTCACCCCACTTTATACCCCACCCTGCTTCACGTACGTTGCATTTAGAGATCTGATATTTTGTGCGCAGTGTCTGCATGTAGAAAAGTGTGCAACGTCAAAGTTGTCTGTGTTGAAGACTTCCTTCCTAAAAAAAATATATACTCCCAAACTCCGAAAAAAAAAAAAAAAAAAAAATTTAAATTTGCTTTTTTTGAAGCTAAAAAATGTTATGTAGGGGACTAAATACTTGTACTTCATCTTGAATCACAAAAATATGTTTTTCTGAGAAATCTCCTAAAATTACACTCTCAGCAAGTAATATCTTCCTTTGATTTTAGAAATTCAGACTTTATGTTTTGCAATAAAGTGATGGGTTTTTAATTTTATCAACTTTTCCTTTAGATCAATCAAAAACTCTTCCACATTTTTCACTAAGATGGTAAGCTCACGAGTGTCAGTTGACAGCCATTGTTTCTACTTTATTTCACTGAGTATCTTCCTCACAGATGATTCCATTCAGTACATCAACTCCAGGACATTTATAACATTGTGAAAACATACAACTTTCTTTTGAATCATCACAAACAATCATTTTCATTTAATCTTTGTATGACATTTTACTCACTGTAGCTGCCAACATTAATTTCACATTTTGGTGTTGTAGGCGCACACACACACACACACACACACACATATATATATAATGTGTGCCACTGGCACCAGCTAGCACGCAGCACTTGGACCTTAATGATGTAAACTTTGAAAACCATATCTTTATATAGTGGAAACTCTATCCATCGNTCTCAGCAAGTAATATCTTCCTTTGATTTTAGAAATTCAGACTTTATGTTTTGCAATAAAGTGATGGGTTTTTAATTTTATCAACTTTTCCTTTAGATCAATCAAAAACTCTTCCACATTTTTCACTAAGGTGGTAAGCTCACGAGTGTCAGTTAACAGCCATTGTTTCTACTTTATTTCACTGAGTATCTTCCTCACAGATGATTCCATTCAGTACATCAACTCCAGGACNACAGCCATTGTTTCTACTTTATTTCACTGAGTATCTTCCTCACAGATGATTCCATTCAGTACATCAACTCCAGGACATTTATAACATTGTGAAAACATACAACTTTCTTTTGAATCATCACAAACAATCATTTTCATTTAATCTTTGTATGACATTTTACTCACTGTAGCTGCCAACATTAATTTCACATTTTGGTGTTGTAGGCGCACACACACACACACACACACACACATATATATATAATGTGTGCCACTGGCACCAGCTAGCACGCAGCACTTGGACCTTAATGATGTAAACTTTGAAAACCATATCTTTATATAGTGGAAACTCTATCCATCGAATTTCAGGGGACTGACATAAAAATTCTATAGATGCAGACATTCTGTAGATGTGGACTAGACATACTAGTCAATCAAAAAAAAATACCCAACCTCATTAAACTTTATGTTGAACACATTGATAGGCCAATGTTAGGTATTTGTCAAGTTTAAAATAAAACAATGCCAATGGGAATACTAAAGAAAACATTCAAATTACAGTATAGAAGTCTGTTATAAAGTTCTCAAGGAAACCAAAAAGTGTTGACCATATATGAAAAAAAAAAAAAAAAAAACAATCCACAAATTTTTCCCCATATTCACACTCAAACTTAATAAAAACCGTATTTAAACACACGTGCACAGAAATAGCTGCCGACGATGTGGAAGTATTATCCGTAGAGCAACTGACAAAAGTTGCAATTACTAGCTAAGAAAAAAAAATGTCTTCGAATATTGTCATTGATAAAGTGCAGTGAATAGAGTTTCCTCAATTTTGCGTTGCCTTTTCTAACATCCCAGGCATATTTATTAGAACTATATTTATCAATACTGCATTCNGTTTCCTCAATTTTGCGTTGCCTTTTCTAACATCCCAGGCATATTTATTAGAACTATATTTATCAATACTGCATTCGTAATTTTCATTAAAAAATATTTAAGTGAAAAACTTGAGAGAGTGTTGTTGGCAACGTCGCATCGCGAATCAATATCTCAAAAATTTAGCACCGCCGTTTCTTGTCGTTGCTGGTCGTTACCAACATAGCTGCCCCGGTAAACATTTCAATTGTTTACTGAACGTCTAATAAAATTCTATAGTACATATTTCCCTGTATTTCCACATTTTTTTCAAGTTTTTTTTTTGNGTTTACTGAACGTCTAATAAAATTCTATAGTACATATTTCCCTGTATTTCCACATTTTTTTCAAGTTTTTTTTTTGTATTCCATGTTTTCTAAATACATATTGTGTAGTCTGAGACATCTATTGTTATTATCTATTATTTTNTTTTTTTTTTGTATTCCATGTTTTCTAAATACATATTGTGTAGTCTGAGACATCTATTGTTATTATCTATTATTTTTTGTTACAAAGTAAGAGTTAAGTGCGACATCGTGACAAAATCAACAACAGCTGTGCCACCGCGGCGTACAGTGGCGAAGGAAAGAAAGATGGGGAACAGAGACTCGCCTTGATGGTGGCAAGATGGGTGGCGACACAGAGATGGAAGTCAGCAGGGCGGGAATCCTTGCCCTCAACTGTCAGGTCGCAGGCGCTTGGTGGTGGGGAGAGAGGCTCGTAGTCCCCACAGTCGGCCTGCATCACCAAGGCCAGCAGTCGAGCAGCGACGTTCCAGTCCGAGGCTCTGAGCCGTCCCTCTAGCAGGTCGAGGCGCGCATGTAGGTAGAACTGGTGCCTGGACAGCAACACGTCATGCTCCCACCATTACCTCCTTCCCTACCGCAACATTCTACCTGCCTCCAACCAGTCATGCCTCTGGTCCCCACCATTACTATCATGTATCATTACATCTGCTATGCTACATTGGTAAACCATTATCACATACATGTTTCTAAATTATTGATACACAATAAAACAAATATACGAATTAAACTATAGGACGCTCACAGTAAACTAAACACTTATGAAAGCCGTGATGGAGATCTACTTGTACACACGTTGTGTATTCTTACACCACATGTAATATTAACATTGCCATGGGCCTGGTCACTTTATTCATGTGGTGGTCAAGTGAAACTATTAGATAATAAACTTTTTACAAATTTGGTAATTCTTACATTCTGTGCATTAAAAAAAACAAAGAAAAATAAACCAGTGTTAACAAATATTTACCTAACATTTTTAATTCATTTTTAAGACATGGAACTACTTTCTCTCAGTCATTACCAACTTTACTAGATGCATGCCAGTCAGTGTGCCTGTTAAAATATATGCAGGTAGGGACAGTGAAATTTTTCAAAGGTTGATTTCAGAAGTTCTCAATTAACAGTGAACCAACTATACCTGACTAGTTACCACACTGCATCAACCTACAACACAACTATTTCATACCTTGCCAATTATTCTGTTTCCCTGTTGTTTGCAATTTGTGGCTTCCTCATTTTAAGTAACATGAACACTGATGTATCATGAAATATTATCAAAAAATATTATTACTGTAGCAAAAATATTTAACTTGTTTATGCCTTAAAGTAGACTGCTATTCTCCTGATTTTTACTGTCCAGTTCTCTGACCACCTAATAGATAGTATAACAACACAATTTAATAACAAAAATTTCAAATAATTTCTATGAAAACTCAAGTCTGATGCTTTCATCTAAATGGTTGTAATTTATAAAATTTCATAACATTAACAGTAGATCACACCCATTCATCCTAAAAAGTACCCTCAAAAATTTTCAAAACAAAATTACTGGTAATGTGCTGACTTCCATAAAATTCAATATGTAACAACTTTCAAAACTGTTTGAATAGTGATAAGCACAAGTTACCATAACTTACATTTTACTGACATTACAAATCATAATTTACAAAAAACTACAGGAAGTCTTCTACTTTCATACATAACGTGTTACTAAAAATGTGTGTGAAAGTTGAATGTATGAAAGATGAATCATAAACACGCATGTAATAAGAGAGGTTCCATTCCAAAGTTACAAGAAAATTTAAAAAAAANGTATGAAAGATGAATCATAAACACGCATGTAATAAGAGAGGTTCCATTCCAAAGTTACAAGAAAATTTAAAAAAAATTAACTGTGAAACAAAGATAATACATTGAATCGATAAACGTGTTATTTTTTAACAAGTATTTAATTGAAAATCTCAAATAAATATACATGTTCAATACTTTCTTACCTGAAATGTAAATTTTCACCACCTGTATATGTATTTAATTGTAAGTACTATGTGAAGGTCATTAGACATGCTTCCTACGTTCTGTAAAATTGTTTAAATGTAAAATGTTATTTTGTAGGTTGTAAAAACTATGTATTTAATAGTTTATCAGAGATTAGTATATTATTTTAACAGAAGCACTCATTTTTATTGTGTCAATATGACTACCATATCTAAACATTCAGAACATATCATCTGCGAATGCTGGACAACATAGCAGGCATTGTTAGTTAGCAACTACCAGTGCTATATCAATATGTTGGTAGGTTGCTAGATGTATGAAAGACCAAGTCGGCCGTATGAAATTTGATTTAAAGGTGATAATATGTCATGTATGAAAGTGCGAGTTGTACGAATCTCCAATGTATGAAAGTCGAGGACTGCCTGTATATCATTTGCATGACATGCCCAGTGGCCTTTTGCATATGCTACTGCTTCAAAAAGAAAAATATAAAATAGTAGATGCCATCAGCAATTTCAATACCATCCCTGCTATGCCACATTCCACCAAATCATTAATACAACGATACACAATAAAATGGTACTGAAAATTTATCAGCTAGAGTGTACCATTACTGTAAATGTAGTTAACTGCAGCCAACTAGCATAAAGGCTAATTTAACCATGCAGTAAACAGTTGAGAGGTTTGGGCAGCTGGGTTATTCCATGTCAGTTCAACCAAGCCATGACACCTAAACTGTCAGATTTTGATAAGACTTTAGTCAGTCAATCCCCTCATAAATGTAAGTAAATTTCAAAACAAATTTTTTGGTCTAGCTTATATTGTTTTATTCTTACAGCTCTTCAAACTTTCAGTGAATTGCAATATCTCAATGTTTCCGAGGTCTTTGCAAGCTGCACTCTCTTACAAAAATTGTTGAAGCTTCCAGATTAAGCATGCAATCTCTCTGAAATTTTACAGCATTATTAATTAAAGCNTATGAAAGATGAATCATAAACACGCATGTAATAAGAGAGGTTCCATTCCAAAGTTACAAGAAAATTTAAAAAAAAATTAACTGTGAAACAAAGATAATACATTGAATCGATAAACGTGTTATTTTTTAACAAGTATTTAATTGAAAATCTCAAATAAATATACATGTTCAATACTTTCTTACCTGAAATGTAAATTTTCACCACCTGTATATGTATTTAATTGTAAGTACTATGTGAAGGTCATTAGACATGCTTCCTACGTTCTGTAAAATTGTTTAAATGTAAAATGTTATTTTGTAGGTTGTAAAAACTATGTATTTAATAGTTTATCAGAGATTAGTATATTATTTTAACAGAAGCACTCATTTTTATTGTGTCAATATGACTACCATATCTAAACATTCATAACATATCATCTGCGAATGCTGGACAACATAGCAGGCATTGTTAGTTAGCAACTACCAGTGCTATATCAATATGTTGGTAGGTTGCTAGATGTATGAAAGACCAAGTATGAAAATTGATGTAGAGGTGATAATATGTCATGTATGAAAGTGCGAGTTGTACGAATCTCCAATGTATGAAAGTCGAGGACTGCCTGTATATCATTTGCATGACATGCCCAGTGGCCTTTTGCATATGCTACTGCTTCAAAAAGAAAAATATAAAATAGTAGATGCCATCAGCAATTTCAATACCATCCCTGCTATGCCACATTCCACCAAATCATTAATACAACGATACACAATAAAATGGTACTGAAAATTTATCAGCTAGAGTGTACCATTACTGTAAATGTAGTTAACTGCAGCCAACTAGCATAAAGGCTAATTTAACCATGCAGTAAACAGTTGAGAGGTTTGGGCAGCTGGGTTATTCCATGTCAGTTCAACCAAGCCATGACACCTAAACTGTCAGATTTTGATAAGACTTTAGTCAGTCAATCCCCTCATAAATGTAAGTAAATTTCAAAACAAATTTTTTGGTCTAGCTTATATTGTTTTATTTTTACAGCTCTTCAAACTTTCAGTGAATTGCAATATCTCAATGTTTCCGAGGTCTTTGCAAGCTGCACTCTTACAAAAATTGTTGAAGCTTCCAGATTAAGCATGCAATCTCTCTGAAATTTTACAGCATTATTAATTAAAGCNCTCTTACAAAAATTGTTGAAGCTTCCAGATTAAGCATGCAATCTCTCTGAAATTTTACAGCATTATTAATTAAAGCATGAGGATTTGTTTGTAAATATAATTAATAGTTGAAGAATAATAATACTAAGTTATTATGTTTGAGAAGATGTAAGTAATTGCAGATTTTGTTTAAAATGATGTTAATTTTCACCCCTATAACAAGAATATAGGAATAATGGTATAATTTATGTAATATATTGAAGAAGACGTACAAGGTAAATATAAAATTAAGAAGCTAAGAAATTTAACTACTGATTTTACTGAATTGTTATAAATGGCGCCCAGCATATTAATGGCAGAGTTGTGATTTGTCTCAAATATAACACATTTTACTGTGTATCATTGCGTATCACTGCAATGATGGTATTGAAATTGCTGATGCTGTGNGTCTCAAATATAACACATTTTACTGTGTATCATTGCGTATCACTGCAATGATGGTATTGAAATTGCTGATGCTGTCTGCTATTTTCTATTTTTCATTTTGAAGCAGTAGCATATGCAAAAGACCACTGGGCATGTAATGCAAATGACCTAGTCATTTGTAAATTATGATATGTAATGACAGTAAAATGTAAGTTATGGTAACTTGTGATTATCNTGCAAATGACCTAGTCATTTGTAAATTATGATATGTAATGACAGTAAAATGTAAGTTATGGTAACTTGTGATTATCACTATTTTGACAATTCTGAAAGTTGTCGCATAGTGCATTTTATGGAAGTCGGCACATTACCAATAATGATTTTGTATCGAAAAATCTGAAAATTTGGGTGTCAAAATAATTTTTTTTGGTTGAACTGACAAGGAATGACCCAGCTCTTAAAGAATAAAGAAGTCTTGGGAGCCGATGATGATGAAGCGAGTATGGAGCAGTTCCGAAACAAAATGAAAGATCACAGAGGAAAACTGCCGACCAGCAGCATCATCCAGCACAATTCCCACGTGCAAAAATTTGGGAGCAACCCAGCAAGGAATCGAACCCAGTTTGCCCTTTGTGGGAGGGGAGTGGTCTAGTTGCTGAACCTTCGTAGCCCCACTACACAACACATGAGCAGCAATCTAGGTCCCATGTTATAAAGTGCACAGTGCATAGTGATAGTGCAAACTAGTAGTACCGACACGCACCAGCACTCTCGATCACAGAGAGCAGGTGGTGGGCCACCAAACCTATCACATCTAAAGCTAAGCTTTCAATTAGTGAGATTTTAATAGATTTAAAATGTGTGTAAATAAATAGTGGCATTTCATGTGTAGTGCATACATAACTGCTCTCCATTAATAATTCAAGTTCAATTACAGAAATAGGTGATTATGTCTGCATTAATATTACAGCAAAACAATCATTAAATATTTAAGAAAGAACTGAAAAATTTAAGTTTAATAACAAGGTAAACTGAAATATCCAATTGCTCATGAGTTGACACATGAAAAATTTGTGAGTTCAGTGACCTGCAGGCTATGCTCTACTGTCTTGTCNATCCAATTGCTCATGAGTTGACACATGAAAAATTTGTGAGTTCAGTGACCTGCAGGCTATGCTCTACTGTCTTGTGTACAAATATGCTGATATTAACTGCACATTGGTTGTCTGTTGTCACAGCCTAAAAATAGCGATAAAATAACACAACACTCAAAGATGTTTATAATTTTACTTCACTCAGAGTTTCTTAAATAAAGTTTCACAATAACAACATCAAAACTCTTCCATTTAGAAGTATTTTATCTTCGCTGAAGTCTACCAGTAACACCAAACAAAAATGTACATGTTTTGGTACAAAAGTGACACTTCAGCAAACATCAGATATGCTCGGCCATTCTTGTCAGAAAAGCAAGAAATATGGTACACTGTAACTATAACACAGATGTACTGGCCAGAATTACAGTTATGTTGGTTTGGAAAGATCCAGTATAGTTTCCTTACTTTTTTACTTGGTACTTGGTACTCTGTCCAAAAGTTATACATACCATATATATTATATATGGTATTTATAACACTCATTTCAACACATGTGACTAACAGAGGGCAGAAAATTATTGCAAAATATCAAAACTACAAAAATCCATAAAATTTGATCCGTGTTCATAAAATTCTAAGACCTGCACGTTTTCCATAAAACCTACAGAAGAATCATAAAAGATGGCAAGTCAGTAATCAACATGTACAGAGCCTGCCAAGGGCAGGTGGTGGCTGTTGAGGGGAGAGTAACATTCCAACCATTCAAGCAACAAGTGCGGCACAAACAATTAGCATGCCTATGAAGTAAATTCAACAGGCACTCTAACTGTAAATATTACAATTACTACACAGAAGTGATAAGAAGGGCTGGCATCTTTTTTTTCATTTAAAAATTCCTTGAAATTTCCCTAATTTCCAAAAAAAAAAAAAAAAAAGTATTTCTTCCTTGACTATTTTTAACATATTATCTAGTATGAAGACTGCTTTATGATGCAGCACACTTTCAACAACTACTCTGATCTTACAACGTAATGCACATAAACAAAACACCCTAAATAAATTGCACAGAAAACTAAACATTCAAGCAGCATGCCACAAGCCAACCAGTTGGCAATACAGCAGTTAGCCATCTTATCAAAGTAACCATGTAAAGTTTAAACTGACATGCATCAGAAAACTACATATAGCAATATAGCAATGACAAAATTAATTTTTGCATTGGACAAACATTCTGTTTTCATATGAACATGATTAATTATACAGCAGCCAGCTATAACTTCCCTATAACAGAACTCCCTCTCTATCTTTTGTGTTCAAAATTTCCTAACATTCCCCTGTTTTTCCCCGAGTGACAACTTTCAAATTCCCCTGTTTTTCAGACAAGTGGCGACCATGAATAAGGCACCCAGTTTGCCTGTTAACTAAGGTGGCGGGCTATAAATTGTACGGCTGTCATCGTAAGACCCAATTATGTGCACGCACATTGCCACACTCTACTGTATATACAAAAACTCTGAAAGATTTCCTTTTTCTGGCACAAAATCAACCATCACACTTGTTTATAGGTTATTAATTAAATAAATTACACATTTTAGAGCAAACTTACATCTCATGACAATAGGTGCGTTTGGGATTATTTATGTATAGAAAGTACAGTCAGCTCTAAAAGTTCTCCAAGTTCTAAGCACTCAAAAATTAAATTCTTATTTCAAAGAAAATTCACAGAAAAAAAGTTTGGTAAAATATAATGATTTAAACCACAAAATTTGTCTTTAATATACATGTGCGTTAAGTTCAAGAAAGTTACTGTAATACAAACAGCCTACTGTTGATATCAACAGAAGCAGGTCACTGTAAGTGGAAGACACATACCACTTCCTGTTTAGTCACACATCCTGCCATTGTATGTAAACTCGACAAAGCACGGAATATAGAGCTATCCCTACAGCTACGAAATGTTATGGACAAGACAAAAATTACAGTCTACAGCACAGAACAACAAAATGCTAGGTATTGCAAAACCACAGCATCATTTAAACCTGGACCATTCACATTTTTATGGTAGTGTGTGTATTTTCCATCTCACAAGCTGTCAACAAACAACAATTATGAAATCCTTCCTTATGCACCTATGATGATATATATGTTAAGAAATGCAGTAATTTTAAAATACAAGTTATCTTCCTTCACCTAGCACGAAAATATTCACAAAATAAGGGTAGCAATAAAAATTGCTGGTTTTTCATCTAAGACATGTTGTGCAAAAAAATCAAAACATATACTTAACTGAATACAGTAGTACCCAAACCCCCTTACTTCATTTTTCTACTTTCTGAAGGAAAAAAAGGCTTCAGAGATGTGTGTGTGCGCATGTGTGTCACCCGAATTACATCAAACTCGGTACACATACAGTAATTAGTAAGGAAACCTGACAATTATAGTTTTCAACCATGCCAGACACTTACTTTCAAAATGGCAGACATTTTAAAAATTAGGGTAATGTCATATCTTGGGAGCTATTCAACCAATTTAAACCAAATTTTGTATGTTGACAGTGCATCGTGTAAGCATTGAATTTAGATATGGATATCAATGTTGGTCTGCCATTTTGGAAGGTAGCACCACATGAAAAATAAAATGTTTTGCATTACATCTTGAAAGTTACTCAACCAATTCTCATCAGATTTGGCTATAATAGGCCATGTAAACGCATGTGTAAGATAGCACAACATGAGTAAATACAGTTTTTATGTAATATCTCGAGAACAACATGAGTAAATACAGTTTTTATGTAATATCTCGAAAAACAATTTATCAATTCCTACCAAATTTGCCAGATAATGTATATATATATATATGTATGTTTTAAGTAAATCACAAATTTTCAAAATAGCACCCATGTAGCAATTTTAGCTTAGTATACTATATCGTCAAAACCATGTAATCAATTCCAACCTAACTGTGTATGCTACTAGTATATATTACAACCATCAAATGTGCCCACACCAAATCACTTTTGTCCACCATTATTTAAGATAACATCACACAACGAATTAAAATTATATCTTATCTCTGAAAAAAAAAAAAAGCTATTAAATTTGGCAAACAAGTAGCACTACAGCAGGCCATGTAAACCGATATGTTTTGAGTCAGTCCAACATATTTTCAAAATGGTGGCAATATAAACATTTTAGCTCAATATGTTAATTCTACAAAACTACAAAACAAATTTCAACTTAACCTAGAATGCTGACAAAATCTATTATATCCACCAAATTTGTCTATATTGAACCTCATTTATCTGCCATTTTTTAAGATAGCCACACATTAAAAAAAATTTACTGTCATAACTTGGGAAACAATCAACCAACATGTTTCAAATTAGGTGAAGACTTTGTACTGTCATAGGTCATATTAATTTATGTTTTAAGTGTGCAAGATCCTTATTTTCAGAATGGCAGCTGTAAAATTTTTTAGGTTAGTGTGCTCTATCTACAAAACTATGAAATCGGTATTAACTTAACTTTGTACACTGGCAGTACCTATGACAATTATGCAGTGTGCCAATACATAACCTAATTGTTCTCCATTTATAAGAATTGTCACATGAAAAAATGAACATATCTCGAAGACCAATCAACCTATTCTCACCAAATTTTTCATTCAAGTAGTGCTACAGTAGGTTATGTAAACTAAAATTGTTTAGATGCGGCAAGTCTTTTTTTATGGGGTTAATATAAATAATTTAGATTAATATGTTACATTATATCTATAAAACAATTCAACAAAATTTTTTACGCTAACAATATTAATTTAAAGCATCAATTATGCATACAGACACACACTTTTGCTTGCATTTTTGCAAAATAGTGGCAGGCAAGATAATTGAGTATTTTGCCATTCCCAAACAATTCAACTAATTTCCAACTAATTTTTCACACCATTAGTGCTACAAAGATACATTTAAAGTTGCATGATTTATGTGAGGTCAGATATTGATTTTCAAAATGACTGCTATATAAATATTTTTTTGGTAAGTTTGGGATATCTATTTAACTGTTTAACCAAATTCAACTAAACTTTTTATGCGGTAATTATCTAGTTTAGGGGCTTTTCTGAAAAACACAATAAAAATTTAAAATTATGATATATTTCTACTCTACTAATGATGCAGAACACGAATATACTAGGGGCATCGCTTTAAAATAAGTGCAACATATTTTAAAAAATTGAACAAGTTTGTGAGATGACTGTTTCTGACAGTTTGTTTACGTTTATGAACGAAACGTTTTATGCCAACAAAAGTTGTTTTAATGAATTCAGCATAGCTTACCTAGTTGATATTGAAGCGGCCGTAGTGTTAAAATAAGTAGAACATATTAAAAAAAACTTGCGAAATATGTTTGTTTGTGTCTATTAACGTCAGAGGAATTATACCAGCCCCCTACCTAGGTGAGTCAATTTACATTCTTTTGGTGTGTTTTACGGTTCCTTTAAATCCCTGCAATCCTACATTCGTATTTTAGTGTAAAACCCAAACATCCTAGGTTAGTGTAAAACCCAAACATCCTAGGTTAGTATAAAACCCAAACATCCTAGGTTAGTGTAAAACCCTACTATCCTAGGTTAGTTTAAAACCCTAACATCATAGGTTAGTGTAAAACCCAACAATCCTAGGTTAGTTTAAAAATGTAAAATAGTGATTCGCCCATCGTGGGGTTAGGTTTTGTTAGGTTAGGTGGGCACATATTACGAAATTAGTCGGACGTTAATGCCCCTAGTATATTCGTGTTCTGCATCATTAGTAGAGTAGAAATATATCATAATTTTAAATTATTATTGTGTTTTTCAGAAAAGCCCCTAAACTAGATAATTACCTTTTATGCTTACAGTATTTATTAGAATCTTTGTATGCAAATACTTTTTTTTAGGCAATCTTGTAATATAGCACCCATTAAGAAAATAAGGTTTTTATGCCATACCATTGGAACCAATCAATTAATTTCCACCAAATTTTTCATATAGATAGCGCTATGGTAAGCTATGTAAACCTAAGTGATTTAATTGGTTCAGATACTTATTTTCAAAATGATGGCCATGTAAATATTTTAGGTTAGCGAACTCTATCATTCAAAACATTTTGACTGATTACATCAAAGTTAATGCTCCGAATCTAATACATATGATGTATTTGATTGAAAGCTAGCTTATTTTTAAGAGGTTTTCTGGATTCAAGTCACATGTAAGGCATGTTTTTGTTTGTAATTATCTCTGTACTGTTGCATATGTTTCTGGTTTCATCTGCATTGGTATTGCTGTCAACGAGATGTCAAGGCCTACCTATCATCTAAGCTTTAAAGAGGAAAGTAGGTTCATTAGTTATATCAATAACGTCTTTTATACATTCCTGTATTTTATCTGGTACTACACAATGCAAGTTGATACCACCTTTCTGCCCTTTCCTGCATTTTGCAACATTTTTTTCTGGTTTCTTGACAAGTGTAAAAAAGGGGTTCCACTGTATTTCCAGTGTTGCTACAGAACATGAATTGAATTTCGCAGACGTTACCTGGTTTTCTAGACAAAACAAAATGCACTGCACCTCCAATTTCTGTCAACATACAATAAAAAAATTCAAACAAAAAGAGCCATCCCAGTACTTTATAGCCTACAATGGGATTACAACGACCCATGCAGAAAATACTGTTACTAAAAATACACTACAAGGGGCACAATACTTCAGCTTCCTGAATATTCCTCTTGTGACCAATAAATTTAAAACATTTCTTATGCTACAACTAAACATTTTTGACTACTATAACGAAAACGTGTTACATTAACAGTTTAAATTTCTGCAGGTTTAAATTTCCAGTACCATTCACTAGTTTCCTTGGTTTTTACAGATATTCCTGGACTATTTTCGAATTCCCCAATTATTCCACTTCCCTTTTTTTTTTTTTTAGTTTTTCCAAACATGCAGAAACACAATTTTTCATTTTGATCATTCCTAATTTGAGTGTGGAGTAAGAATTTAAAATGAGAGTTTAAATGCCTCTAATCTTGCTGTAAAGATACAGACACATTGCCAACAAACTAAATTAAGATGTAAGCAAATACCAAAACAATTAGAGGGTATTTTCTCACAAATATAAGAAAGACAAAGACACCCATCAAATAGCAGGGTAAGCAAAAATCAAAACTGTGTTATACCACGGTGAAAATAAGACTATGGAGAAAGTGAGATGTCTGCACTATACTTAAGCACTCCAGTCACAAGTTGTGACGTGACTTGATAAAGTATGTGGAAAATGGAGAGGAGTGGAGTGATTTTGGCAGTCTTAACATCAAGGTCTCAAAAGCAGATCACATGAAATGCGTTCGATATGAAGTGGTGCCGAAACACAAGGGCGGGGGAAAGGGGGAATCCCGAGAAAACCGGCAGACCAGCGGCATCACCCGGTAAAATTCCCACATGCAAAAACCGTGAGTGGCCATGCTGGGACTCTAACCTGATGTGCCTTGGTGGAATTGGCAAGTATGCTAGTCTCTGGGCCACTGCGGGCCCCTGCTTAAGTATGTGCCAGGCAGCGCCAATGGCGGTGGCCAAGCTATTGGCAGGGGCCACAGTCACGTAGCAGTCTGACTACTCACCTCCCACCACAGCAAATACGGTTCCACTCCCAGTGCGGTCACCCTGAACTTTGCACGTGGGTAACAGGCCCTCGTAACTCAAATAGGGAAAACTAAGCATTACCAAAAATAATTTAAGTCAAGGTTCTGCAGTTCTTCAGCATTAGTCTGCGCTGCTGACTTTGGCCCGCCATGCGCAAGTGGGCGGAAGAGAAGGACAGAGTGGTGATAAGATAACAGGTCAGTGAGTCACCAAGGGATGTTTTAATGACAGGCGAGTGATAATCCTACCTGCGTTTTGAGTTATAAAGGCAATCTGCCACGATAACACTTAGCGTGACTGGGTGCGTTGAACCTTCCAGATGGTCAGGGCGAACTATATAAAAGTATGAAGGCCTCCAAGGGAGTGGAGTGTAGTATTTGAATGGGTGAGTGGCTGAGTTCCAAGCGATAGAAGACAAGCGGCGAGAGAAGCGACCAACGGAAGGGAAATCTGGGACTGCGACTATTGGACTAGATGTGTGAGTGAACGACATTACAAATTATGCCAACAGATAGACTGAACACGTGTTAATGATGAGTATGAGTTAATTGACTGTAACCAAACAGAGACATTAAGAAGGANGAACACGTGTTAATGATGAGTATGAGTTAATTGACTGTAACCAAACAGAGACATTAAGAAGGACGTTAATTAGAGCTGAAATAGACATTAAATATTGCTCTCACTGTTAAATAAAAAGCGTAATAGTTGAGACAGATAATTTAATGCTGTGAATAATATCTGTGTAAATAAATTACAAATCAAATTTAGTTTTTTATTAAGATCTTCATCCCTCACAAACTCAAATATGCCCCTCAGGCATCCCATGTAACTGTATTTAAAATAAATTATTGCATATATAAACAAAGTGCATGGGTACTATATTCACATAACAGAAATATACAATACACCATAATGTAGTTTTTCTCTTAAGATATTGTATAAACATATGTTTGATTCGCATATTTTAATTTTGGTGGTGGTGGTGGTAGTCTTCTTTGTATAAGACCCTCCACATCTGTTTGTGTTGTATATTTCCATGAATATACACATAAAACTGGTTGTAAAGTAGTGTTTCACCTCCATGGTTACAGTTTATATTTGCTCAGATGTATTTCTGATATGAAATAACTGTGAATAATTGACATCAATAATATTGCCCAGAAAACATAGGCCAATCACAATATAAAAAACATAACTGGCGAGATCTCTAAATTACCACCAACATAAAATGAGGATGTGTATTTTTACTATATGTTCTAATGTTTACAGTATGGTAGAACCTACTTCTGCAGGCTTCTGCAAACAAATGAGTAGGATAAGGATTTCTCGTTATACTGGTGAGTTACAACTCTACTTGTACGCTGCCTGGTGGGAAATGTGCTGGATGTTGCAGTTGGCTGGTGGGTTGTCTCGCAACACTCCAGTTTTCCCTGGCCTTTTAATCCACCAACACTCCATCTTCACTTAATTTCACTCTAACCTACCCTCAACATCTCATTGTTAAGTGGCAACCACAATCTCTCAACTTAAGCCAGCGGCTCACATAGCACCACAGTTCACACTCGTTACATTAAGCTCGCTGAACAAAAATTGGTCATGCTGATTGGATGCTGCACCAAAACTAAACCCCAGTGTAATTGAAAATAAAATTTTGTTTACTGTTAACACAATGCTTGATTGTGGCTGTATGCATCTGCCTATTAACATACAATAGGAAATCTATAATAAACTGCAAATGCAAGATTTATAACAATTGCTTGAACTAAAAAAACCTACAATATTACTACAAATGGGAACAATGCCATACAATAAACTTTTCTTACGCCTAATATATGCTTAGTGATACTCATCTGAACTCTCGACTTTAGTAGTTAGCTCTCACTACTTATGCCAAGTGCCATAGTAATAGAATATTTCTAATCCTATCCCACCGTGGCATAATACCAAATTATAGCCTGTCAACTATTAAAAGTATTATATAAAGTAAAGAAACGGATGAGACAGATGGCTGAATTGATTCTAAAGTTGGGCCTCCGTGCATGGAAAAGACATCTCATGATTGAAATTCCTCTCAATGAATTCAACACCACATGGTTACCGACTCAGTGTAATGGAAGAGTCTCAAACAATCACCAATTCTGTTACCTCTTCCATGTAAGCCTTAGTGACCGCCACCAATCAAAATCCCACATCAGTCGTGCATCAAGAGTCACGCGAGCTACTCACCTCGTGGTCTCCTGTAGCAGGAGGTGCGGGGGAACCCAGAACTTAACTCTGAGAGCCAGGCGATGGGGCGGAGCACCCGTCACCTGCCTTTCTATGGGGTTGCGCAGGTTCAGCCACAGCTCCTCGCCCTTCGTGCTGTGGTACTTGAGGCCGAAGTAGTCCGACTCATTGCTGATGCCCAGACACTGACACACCTGCAAGCACGCACTCGTGTACAATTACCTCTGTCTCACGACACCACGAGAGCTTGGGAACATTCAACTGCCTCCAAAGTCCGCTGTCCTGCAATCGAAACAAGTGCTTAGACTAAGAACACATGAACAAAAGCATGCATCTCTACTGAAAACCACAAGCATATAAGTAACATTTGAAAGCCTGGCCTCTTCTTCCCTAAAGTAATTTCTGTATTTCCAGGGAGGCTTCTGTCAATCAAAGGAATTCTATGCTGCTGTCACAATTCACTGATATACATGCATACTAATTTAAAATAATCTTTGGAAGTAAATTTTTATGCAAGCAGGAACACTGTCCGTGGTATGGTGCACTAACATCCAGCAAAGTCTTGTATGCTGTGCACAATTTCAGCAAGCATCTTAACTCATCTAAAATAATCTGACATAGCACTTTACAAACATTGAAAACAGTCTGGAACAAAGAAAATTGTTTGCACCACAAAATGTGGTCAGTGCAGTTAGACTTTTTTTATCCATCCAAGAGAACAAAGATTAAATAAGGATTCACTCACTTTAGACAGCTGACATATTGCAAGTGTGAGCACAAGAGCACGTGGGAACAAGACTGTGAGAGCATGCTACAAGTATGAGAGTACATGAGCATGCATAAAGGCGAGAGTGTGTACAAGAAGAAGTAAGTGTGTGAAAGAGTGTGTATGCAAGAATATAAAGCAACCACGTGCATGTGTGCACGTGGACATTTTATACTTTTCACATGGCTATTACCACAAAGTCAACCCCAGATTATCACCATCAATAACCAAACTTGAACCCAGCTTAATATTTTAAAGTGAAGATTCACAACAAATTCATCATGGTCGCTTTAGTGTTGCAATTGATTACTGGTTATTTGCCATTATGGAAGGAAACCAGAACACATGTGTGTACAAATTCGACAAGTATATGAGGCAAGTACGCAAGAGTGTAGGTAGACACACAAACACACTACCATACCTAAGTAACAGAATAAACAACGTGAAAACTACATTGCCTGATTCTTCATTTTTGCATAGTAGCAATCAATATTTACTGTGCATCATTTGTAATGTTTATAATGTTTCATGTATTTTTGAAGTTAAATTGAGAGTTTATTTGGCAAAATGTCTGAAGTAAAGAGATATCTTATGCTTCTTGANTCATGTATTTTTGAAGTTAAATTGAGAGTTTATTTGGCAAAATGTCTGAAGTAAAGAGATATCTTATGCTTCTTGAATTTATAATTTTGATGTACCGGACTACAAGAATTTGTGTTTTCTTTGCTATGTATATGTGATTATGAATTAAGGTCTCAGGAAGCGAGTTTTTGTGAGGAACGAATTTTGCTTTGTTAAAATGGAATTCCAGTCATCCCTATAGGACAAGCTCGCTTCTTTTTGGCAGCCATTCCAAGTGGTCTTATTTTTATAGAGATCAAGATTTAGAAACGTAATTTCTGATACCGCTCATCCTGCCAACGCCATAGAGCATCTTGGTGGATGATAGTTGCAAATATTCTCAACAGTATTAACTTTCATTGCAAACTCTTAGACAAAATTTTTAATATGTCGTGAGAAGAAAGTTTTGTTGGGCACATTCAATTTTACTCTTAGAGAGGACATTCCAGAAGTCCTCGGGAAAAGAACTCGGACTCTACCAATTATAGTCGAACTATAAAAACAGTTTGAAATGAAATTATTCAATACTGAATTTAGGTGTAAGAATTATTCTTTATCAGCAAAAGACAACAGACACCCGAATGTTTTACATAGATTACCTGTTAGTTTGAGTTTATCTGTTGAAGAGAGGAAATTTAATCTATGAAATGACTTTGAGGGCATTTTATTTTCTGCAAAGTATGAATTGCAAAGTTATTTGTCTGAAGTTAATTGAAAATTAAATGTCATTGCCTATATTTTAATTTATTGCTAAGTTGTATGTTATTTCTGAAAGTATTTCTTTGTGTGTCAATTACATGGTTTTCGTGAACAAATGTTACGTTTGTTTTGTTTTCTTGTCAGCTTACAAGGAATTACAGGTAAATACCTAAACTATACTCATTTGTTATCCTTATACTAAGTGTTGAATATGTCATTCATAAGCATTGGATATTTACACATTAAGAAGTAACAGTGTGGAGCTTTGCAATTATCTCTTATGTGTTTGGAAAGGGATAAAGCAATATTAATTATTATTTTTCTCTCATTTTGTCACTTACGTACGTCTAGCCACACAAACGCCACTTATGTATACTTCATTTCATATAAGTTGGCCAGATTCTGACAGTCAGTGAGTGGCAAATTGACGTATATGAAACAAACAAAGTGCCATTTACAAAATTCTGTATCAGCTGATGCACGAACGAACTAAAGTTAAAATTACGTTGGCTAATCTGAGTGCACTGCCGATGCACATTAGACCAGCCGAAAATATGCTATAAGACAGAGTTCCTAGGTTAATTAATACATTTTATTTTACGTGGTCATAAAACAGCATTTTTTAATGTTAGAAACTAAACTTTGTGCTAAAGTAGAAAGTTATAGGTGTTCAAAATTAAAGGCACATTAAAACTATCCGTATCCAAATAAAACACAATTTNTGCTAAAGTAGAAAGTTATAGGTGTTCAAAATTAAAGGCACATTAAAACTATCCGTATCCAAATAAAACACAATTTCAAAACCTTTTTTCCAAGTCTTAATCGCCCCTTTCCAACACCATTTTCATTACGTGCTTGATATTAATTCCAAAAGCATACAGAAATACTGCATAAAATTGTTAAATTATTTTTTCTAATAATTTGACTAAATATATTTCTAATTTGTGTTGTTCCGAGCCAGTAATAGAAGAACAGTCAACTTTAAAAATACGCTATCTATTGAGCAAAATAAGCGGCTCTGACCTCACTCTGGACAGGATGTGCGCGCTATCTATAAGTTTTTTCTGTAGCATTACCAGCCACAAAAAAAAAAAGTGTTCCGTGTGTGACATATATAAATTTACAAACAGATACCAATAGTTTTATTTTTCGTGAGCTCTGCATTATTTTTAAAGTAACATATATTATGTGTACAGTGATTTTGAGTACTAGTAATTTTGATTCGGCAGGTAATCATTCGTCTATGTAAATTATAAGCCATATTGTTCTCCAAAAATCCATTTCCCTGTTTTCGAAAAAAAAAAAATNAATCATTCGTCTATGTAAATTATAAGCCATATTGTTCTCCAAAAATCCATTTCCCTGTTTTCGAAAAAAAAAAAATGGGACACTCGTGAATAGTTAAGCAATTCTAACGTTATTCCACGTCACATATTTCCAACTCGAATATATTAGCTATAATGTCCAACGTGTGATAATAGCTACAAGTACCGTTTCGCAAATGTTATCCCAATAAGTGACAGAGACTGTTTATTTTTTCTCAATCGTTTATAATTATTTTTTGCAAGGTTTTATATTTTTCCTTTTATAACCTACTAATTTTTTTTAGACAGATCTCAGTCAAACATCTTAAAATTTGTTTAGCATTACACTTTTTTGTAGTTACTAAATTTTAAATTAATTATTTATATTTTTGCCCTTTAACATAATGATTTACTGATTAATGATGTATGTACACATTACTATTGCTACAACTGCAGCTACGTATTTCTGAGAAGCAGGATTGCCTAAAACGTCCCACAAACAGTACGTTGACAAGGGGATTGGCTGATAATGACAGCATGAAAATAAACAACATGCAACGGTACACCAGCTAGTCGACTACCGCCTTCCTATGTATCAGTGATGTAAACAGTGGTGCTACTTTCGCAGATCTGTCAGAATTTGGCCAACTTACATGGTAGAGAGTATACATATTTTCTCAACACCACAAAATGACATTCAATTTTAGTTAGGTGTACACATACAAGAAACTCAAAAGACANTATACATATTTTCTCAACACCACAAAATGACATTCAATTTTAGTTAGGTGTACACATACAAGAAACTCAAAAGACAGAAAATACAATCAAAAACTTACATTTTTGTTTTATACCGTCTCAGACCTTCTGGCAAGAAATATTTATAATAGTCCCCCACAACCAACTACTCAAATCCTACAACACCTTAAGAAAACACCCTACAAAATTATAGGTTTATTGCAAATAAAAAATTAACATTTTGTCTATAGTCAATTTGTTGCAGTTACTTCACACTTTTTGAATCAAACGTTAGGTAATTATCCAGAATAGGGGCTTTTCTGAAAAACCGAAAAATAATACCTGTAAATGGTATATATGGTCATTACTAATCACACTTAATAGGAATTTTATTGGGGCTTTACATAATTTGCAGTATATACCATGAAATGTGGTGGTGAGGAAGGCTATTAAGATTCGGGTGTTTATGCAATAAAACACATGAAATTTATGTAAAATATATTTCTTTCAGGTCGTTGAATCGTGTTTAATGCGAGATCGATTTAAGAAACAAAACCTTATTGTACAAAATGTTAGTCACAGGGTATATTTTGCCAACGCTGAAGCATGGCGCATCCCTTTCCCTGAGTTCATTTGTCCAGTTACACATATGCAGCTATGACGTGCCCTCTACTGCGGGGAGTCGGTCCGAACATGGTGGTGACTCCTGCCTCGGGATTCTGTGCAAGGAGTGCAACCAATCTGCATGACGTCCTAAGTACTGCCAGAGTCAGGTGACCGTCCCGCGTTCATGCCCTAAAGAGGCAACTTTTGAGGGCATAATAATTTTTACATGCTCATTACGTAAACATGTAAAGTTCAAACTGCCGGCCACCAGAAAACATACAATTCAGAACATTTATTCTTGCATGGGCTGCAATGCCTGTTTTCATATGTGCATATTTTATGACAGAAATGAGACCCCCCCCCCCTCCTTCTCATAAGGAGAAATTACGACCCGAGCTCTTTTGGAAACGTTTATAGTACTAGGCATTCAGAGGTTCTTTAAGGGGGAGTCACAAAAAAATTAATCACACCTTCACATCAGAATAATCTTAAGCTAGTGGATGACGAGGAAAACAAATAATGTAGACTGCCAGGATCTCAGTTCAGGAAAATAATCCATTATACTTATGGATTTCTGATTGTAAAAACTACAGTTATGTGCATCAAAACAGTTTGCTAATCAAAGTTTAATTTAACAAAATAATAATTAAATTCTTAACAATTGACAAAATTTAATTTATATATTGAGAATGGCCATAAAATGTCAAAAATTAAACTACAAGTTAAATAATTCAAAAATTTTTAGGGCACCGGCCCCTCTATAGATTAAATTAGCTTATCCATAAAAGATACATTGATTGGAAATGTTGTTAATTACACAAGATAGAAATGGGTTATAAATATTATATTAAATTTCTTAAGGTTTGAGACGCTAGTACTCGCAGCGTCTGATGTCTCCAGTATTTCCAATTCTCTGAGGTGGCATCCTCCTTGCTTGACTTGGCTCCCCTCCTATTTCCACCCCTATTTACAATCTGCTGATTTCCCCTACCTAAATCCGTCACACCTTTTTGGTAATGGAGCAGTTTATATAAGTTGCTGCACACTTTGTGCCGCTCCTATTCTGAGCCCGATCGCCGCCTGCAAGACACCTGGACAAGCTGCAATATGATTTTTAAGAGTTAATTCGTCGTTCGTTGAAATGAGGCACCTTCTGTTTAATACAGTTTGCCTGAGAAGCCATCTCCATGAGCATTTAAAAACTGTGATTCGTGGGCCAATGGCAGTGTTAGCTGGGTCATTTATAATCGTTTTTTAATATTGTGTGGCGTTGTAGTGTAGTCTTAGCCATGCAGTGAGGTAGTCTTTATTATAAATTGTGGTTTTGGTCCACAGGCAAAATTTGGTTACATCTTATATTGCGAGCACCATTTTGTGTGTGTGAGAGAGCNAATTGTGGTTTTGGTCCACAGGCAAAATTTGGTTACATCTTATATTGCGAGCACCATTTTGTGTGTGTGAGAGAGAAAGAGAGAGAAAGAGAGAGAAAGAGAGAGAGTTGTATACATAGTTGTAAAAAATTTTTATGCATAGTTGTATACTTACACTGAATTGCAAACCTGAAAAATCATCGCCATTTTTTTTGTAATTCTCAAAATTGGAAAATATTAGAAAATGCCACTTTTTAAGCTTGAATATCTCTGGTGGGCGACCAGATAAAATACCAAAATTGCATCTCAAAACAATACTATATCATGCTATTGCACACCAAAATTTTGGAATTTGAGATGTGACAACAACCAGGGAAAAAAAAATGGATATAAAGATGCATGTGATGTAATGGTGTGTGTATGTAACATCAAAATTTTATAGATAGTATATAAGAGAGTTCTTTGCCTGGCTTACCAAGCAGAACATATGAGGAGTAAACCCAACAGATGTGACCACCAATAAAACTTACGAAATTTATTTTCTGTAGTACCACCAGGCAGATAATTACTAAAACGTTTCGCCATATGCAAGACAACATGCTAACGGTAAATGAGAACAGTGGAAGCTCTGATTCTTTCAAAATTTTAATAGGATGTAGGAAGCAAAGTTTGGACATATTATAAGCTGGCAGATTAGAAATTAAAATAAAACTGGGCATTAAAAATTATACTTTCAATAACCAAGGTACTTGAATATGATTAAAACCACTAATTCACAACTCTCAAATTAAAGATATTGCGACCGAAACTAACTAGCCAAAATTTATGTCCAAGCATGAAAAAATATATTAAAGAGCATGTCTCTTTCGTACAGGGACTTCGTGGCTAAAATCTGTTCACACGGAATANAGCATGAAAAAATATATTAAAGAGCATGTCTCTTTCGTACAGGGACTTCGTGGCTAAAATCTGTTCACACGGAATAAAAAAAATTAATTGTGGTGCAGGATAAAATATCAATTAACAAAAGCTGCACACTGTTTAAGCTGGTTCAGACTTATATGAGAGTTAAAATGATGGTCGTTCTAGACAGCAGCTAGCCGAAGTAGTCACATGAAACCTTGATTGTAGACATCCCCGCAGCTGTAGTAGTTCCTCTGCTATGTCAATCTCTTCCCTAAATATTAAGTTCACGGGCTTATATGTGCGTAAATACAGTCCTTGCACATTTNCTCTGCTATGTCAATCTCTTCCCTAAATATTAAGTTCACGGGCTTATATGTGCGTAAATACAGTCCTTGCACATTTACTTTATAAGTTTGTGGAAGGCAAAACATAACTAATTTAACACGGTAGTCGTCCAAACTCAGGCCTCTTCTTTGCTTGAAAATATTATTACGTCTTCGTACCATTGTACTTGCCAGGTTTTATAGCTATTCGGACTCGTGTATCAATGAATTAATGCAAATGTATAGCTGTGTGATCACCTCAGATCACCACAGCTAAAGCAAAGATTCCAATATGGCTTAAAACTTCCTAAAAACAATTTTAAACGTTTGCACAGAAAATAAAAATTTTCAACAATCCTATTTCAAAATAAACAAATTCTCTCATAGGCTAGCTAGTATCGCCTCACATTGTTATAACATAAAATATTTGTACATAACAAAATGTTGACAACTTTCTCTATCAAGGAGAAATTAAATTCTTTACCAGTTCTGATTTTAACAAAATCTATTCCTATTAAGTGCAAACAAATGAGACTGACAGTTCAGCTGGCTGATAAAATTCTTATCTACATGAAAAACAATGTCAAAAGAAATAAATAATTCCTGCTGCATTCAATTATTGTTTGTAGGTTAGTTAAATAAATTTACACTCTCATATTGTATACGTCTTATCTCAAACCTAGATCATCAAAATAATTAAAATTCCATGTGTTACAGACTGCGCTGCTAAATTTTTCTGCAGGTATAAGTTTCTGTTCGAAGGAAAAATTTAAAAGTCACAGGCGGGATTCGAACATTGCCCAGCAGTCAGTTGAGATCCAGGCCGTCCTGTTGGTGGCCTGCACTTGTCGGTCATGGTCCCGTGGTCTGTAATTGTTTGTATCTTGAAGTGTCCATAACTGCGTAACATCATTTAACTAACACCTTGTGCACTGATTAAATAACACATTTAAGCAACAATATCTAGCAAAGTGTACTCCAATAGAAAAGTTTTTTTTTTTATACGAAAACTTGTACGCAGCGTTCAAGTCAGTTGGCATTAACTTTGCGAGTGAGTTCGTGTGATTTGGCGTATGCAGTGTATGAAAACACTTAATTCTTCACTCGCCCACTAACCGTTTGGGGTAGCATGTGGACCCAAAATAACTTAATAGGATGTCCAAAGTCACAAAACAATTGAATATTTGCACACGTTCATTATTAAATTCACTGCAACAATTGCACTTGCCTATTTCAAAATGATGGGCCTACTTCTCAACTTGCCAATCAACACACTTGCACATGCATGCACACATACATACATACATACATGACATCTGGAGTGCTTCTAAAGGATCATCAAGTAGAAGAAACATACAATCTACAAAGGCTAAATGGATATTAATCTGAAGGCACTACAAAAACCGGATTAGCTGCATGGACCACGGTTAGTAATCCTTCTAACCTTTGGTGTTTATTTGCAACTTTATCAACTGGTAAGTGCCGATGCTTTGTTAAAGAATAGCAGTGAGTTTGCTCTTTATATCAGAACTACAGTATGGCAGCTTATATGGTTCTTGGTTTCCAGAGTAAAAAGCGAGTCTCACAATTCAACTAGCTTGGATGGTTTAGGTGCACGTCATACAATTTAGCTACTGCTTTATTTTATTAGCTATGTGCGGGTAGGTAAAATAGCATGGTTAACCGGTGGGTTTAGTTCGTCGTCCTCCTTATGTAAGCAGATAACTTTTATTAGGTACATTCCTTATCACATGTCGAAATAAATAATCTGACGTCACGTGCCAACTACCACCTTCGCCTATTACAACAATATCTCCCACTTCTTTTATCATAATTGTTTGCCCCAAATTAAATTTATTAAAATAGCTGCGGCATAGACAACTGTTCATCGTAGGTCGAAACAAGCTTCCAAATACTTTCTCCTCTGCATGTTTACATTAAGCTGACCCATAAACTTTTGTAATTAAAATGGCATAAGTGGCAATAGATTACTTTGAGGGCACTGATATTGTACATTCCTATGACTTTACCTGTTGCCGGACAAATGAATTCATAGCAGTTACCATGAAAAATATGGCTACTCGCAGTAGACCAAAATAAAGCGGCATTAGCTTTTTAGCAATATTGTCGCTACTAGGCCACCTGAGTTATACAGGATGGTGGCTAGTAGTTTATTAAGTTAAATTACTTTGGTGCAGACTAAGGGCACCTGTGGTTGTTGCATTAGGGGTGGACAAATACTTGAATTCTCCGTTATTTAACACCAGTATTTTATTGGTCTGAAGGTCACATAGGTATTTACACACACTGGCAAGACTGAGCCCCCCTGCAAGTCGTAGGCCTGAAGGGCTGGTGGGCTGAATACTATGTGTCGGGGAAGGTTGTTGAAGGGAGACGTTTCTCTACTTATCTGTGACTGCGGCTTTTGGTGAGTTGTCTTCGTTGGCAGCTGAGGTATGGTGAGTTGGGTGGCCCTATTTCAGGCCCTCGGACTGGCTCTCGTTGGCGTGCGGTACTCAGCTGGCTTCTTCCTGCGGCTTTGACTGACTCTCTCGAAATTCCGGGATGGGTTTCCCGTGACTTGTGCTTTCTCGGCGACCTCGGCTGGCATTACTCGTAGGAGAGCGCGTCTCCTCGGCTGCGGCGACATCCGCAATGGTCCAGCTTGCGTTTCTGACTTCCCCACCTCGGAAACTGCCACTACGTTTTCCGGAAATGAACTCATAAGTTCTTGGCACTTTTACTGGGTTTGTCTCGGGAATTTACACATGAAGTTTCGGCTGTTCCTGGGTTCTCTCCCCGGTGATGCCACTATTGACTCACTCACTTACTGACTGACTGACTGCTTGCCTTGTCGCCATCCTGCGCACGACTACGTCTTCTCGGGGAATGGCGCCTCTCGGAATGGGGCTGCCACTTGTTTCCGGGAACTTACTCATATTCTCGGCACTGTACTAGTCACATGACTGATTACTCCCTTGTCTGATTTGCCTACCGTTTCAGCTGCATCTATCTCGTCTCGCGGCTGGCGATAATTGACTTGGCCGGGATCCGAACTCCGGCCTGGTGATACGACTGCCTCTCGCACTAACTGCCTTGTTTGTCTTGCATCGCGGCTGCCGAACTACTCCTTCCCATCTCGGCTGGACAACTGACTGTCAACAACTGCTCCCGAACAACTTATCACAACTGATACCCTTCCTTGGCTGCGCCTGAATTTAACCCGTCTCCCGCTATATTCAAGTTAGCTGTCAGCAGTTTCTCGAGAGAGAAATCGGGAAATCCCTTGTGTACCTCGCGCACTTTTTTGTGTAGAATTTCGTGTCTAGTCAGCGGCTTGCGCGCTCCAACTGGGGTGGAGGGGGTGTGTGGTAGGACGTTTTCGGGAATTCCTGGGAGCTGTGTCTGCACTAATTCTCGTCGGGGGGACCCCCTGATTCCTTAGTCGAGGGCTTATATCAGCTATTTCTAGGGACTTACCCTGTTTCTCTCAACTTCGGGACATCCCCTAGGGGTGTTTCCCTAGAAGTTTCGTTGTCACCTGCCTGCCCTGGCTGGCTGGCTGGCTGCCTGCCCAGGACAACTATAGCAGGGTGTGAAAACAGTGCAATGCCTATCCCCTGTACCCATCACACATCAATATATTCCCACATTTTACCTAATGTAGTGTGCCCTGACAAGTACTAGCTGTCAGATTTCCAATGTAGTTTTACGAGACAGTTTAGCATGCTTGTAGCAATGTTCAGCGGCTAGAATTAATTTCTTCTTTGCAAAGTTAAAAATTTCCTCTTTCAACTCAGCCTCGTTGACATCTGATCCTTTAGAAGTCTCCGGTGGTATTAGTAGTTTGAAGGGGATCAAATATATCAAATTGCTGACGTTAGCACCTCCAAAGAGGTAAGGGTTGTTGGCTCATGTACTGTGTTGTTCATTATGTATTCAATTACAGGTAGTTTGTCTCACCAGTTTTGATGCGCATCATGGAATAGAACTCTTAACATATTTCGTGTTTTCATTCTGCGCTCAACGGGATTTCCCTGTGGATGTCTCATGGAAGTAGTGGTGGGCAAAACATTCAATTTCCTCGTGACTGCTTGCCATACCTTTCTAGTGAACTGCAAGCCCTTATCAGACAACACTCACCTAGGCTGGCCCACTTCTTCAATGAACAATTTCAGCTTGTGAAAGACGGTTTGTGCATTTGTTTGTACAATGGCATAGAGCTTCGTAAACTCAATCCATCATAACGAAAACGTATGCCACTATTGTGCGTGATGGTGGTAATGGTCCAAACAAATCCACAGATACTAAGTCCAACTACCTCGCAGGTATAATGGGCTGTAGCTCACCAATGAGGTTCTCTTGAGCGTGGTTACATTGCTGGCACATGTCACAGGTTCTTACCATGCTCCTTACCAACTGCTGCATTTTCTTGAAATAAAATTGCAGTCTAACAAAGAGCTTGATAGGTTTTTTTGTATACCAACATGTCCTATAACATTTAGTGCGTATCAAGCACCAGCTTTAACTGTAGTTTTTCCGGTATTACATACTTCTATTCATGCTCAAAATATTTTCGGTTTCACCCATGATAGAAAAGTACTCTGATTTCAGATGCACAATACACTGTATGAAGTTTGTGTTCGGCTGGAAACTGCGACAATTTCAGAAAAACTGTACTGCTAAATATGTTGTGTCTATCTTGCGGTAAGGTCTTGAAATTTTCTTGCCAATTTACTGCTGCAGTGGGCGGTTTCAGGTACGACCAGATATTCATTTGGCTTTCTGTCAATTCTAACTAGTTCTTCGTCCGGGATATGGCTCAAAACATCTGCGACTACATTGTTTGCCTCTTTTATGTGACGGTACTAAATGTCGAATTTCTGTATAAGGAGAGCCCATCTTGTTAGTTGGCTACTAAAATTTTTTTCCAGTTTTTAAACTTAACAGTGCCTGATGGTCAGTTTGCAAAATTATCTTTTTGTCTAGTTACAAATCCCGGTACTTTTGTAGACTACAGACTATACCCAGTATTTCCATTTCAGTAATACTATAGTTCTTTTAAGCCTTACTTAATGTTCTACTCGCCATCGCCACGGTCTTTTGCACTCTGTTTTCATCAATCTGGGCCAATTTTGCTCCTAGAGCATAGGCTGAAGTGATACTCCATTCCTTGCCTCGGATGGCGAATTACATGTTCATTAAGAAACAGTCTCCTGACACCTTCAAATGGCTCTTGTCTGGCTTCTGTCCATTCCCATTTGACGTCTTTCTGTAGCAATTCGAAAAGTGGTAGGGCGGAACTGGCGGATTGATTCAAATAATTTCTGTAGAATCCAACAACCCCAAGGAAAGTTCTCAGTTATTTTATATTATGTGGCACCAGAAAATGGGTAATTGCAATCAATTTATCAGGCGCAGTTTTTATGCCGTCTGCAGAAAGTGCGTGACCTAAAAATGAGACTTTCTCCATGCAAAACAATGATTTACTGAGTTTCACGGTCATACCTGCATCTGCTAATTTATGCAAAACAATATTAAAACATTCCAAATGCTATTTGAATGTGGTCAAAACAATGAGGATATCATCCACATACGAATGGGCGAACTTTGCAGTCTTCACCCAATGTCAAATTCATACATTGTGTAAACTGTGCGACAGTATTGCATAACACAAAAGATAGAACTTAAAAAATGTATTGCTGATTTCTAAATAGAAACCCAGTGTACTGCGTCAAACTTTCATCCAGAGGTATCTGCCAATATCCATGTGTTAAGTCAATAGTACTCCTATACTTCACTATATCATAGAGTCTTAATAGCTCATCTGTAGGTCTAGGGCTTTCCCTCGACTTGACCGTAATTTCGTTAATACGTCTTGCATCCAAACATAGCCGTACCTATCCATCTTTCTTACCATTGCGTGAGCATACAGGCTTTATGAGTGCTTAATAACCTTCCAAGCTAACATCTGCTTTAGGTAAGCTTCGGCTTCCTGCATGCAGTGGAATAGTTCACCAGGTATAACGTCTATACTGGCTCAGAAAAAATTGTTTCCCCCTGGCTTCTCCAAAAACGTAGACACAAAAGCAGTTGTAGCTTAGCTTTTTGGCTACTAGTAATGGTTTCAATACTGTCTACAGTCTGATAAAATCTTCCGGCACTGCTACTTCGCACGTACTTGCAATAGGGTGATTTATTTGAAAACATTCCTTTCTCAATAGGCCTACAAAACTGCCAGTTTTATGGTGACGTCACAGCACTGCTGCTATGTTTGGTTGCACTAACCATCCAGCCTCTGAAATCCAGTTTAATTTTATAACGAGTCAGGAATTTGGCACCTAGTATTAAGGGTTCCCTTTATTATTAACGCTGTTACTTGTTTTGAGCTGTCTAAACCTTCAATACTTAGTTAAACCTACTGGTTCACTAGTGGAATCTTTAGACACCTGTACTTCAAAGTCATTAGAAATAGAAGTGTGGTAAAACAGTGAGTGAGTGAAGAAATTTGGGCCACTCCTAACATTGAGGTCTTGAGAGCCGACCAGGGGATGAAGCGAGGTGAGTATTGAGCAGCAGCGGAATGCAAGGGTGTAGGAAACAGGAGATCCCCCAGAAAACCAGTGGCATCATCCGGCACGATTCCCACATGCAAAAATTTGGGGGATCTCCCAGAAATCGAACCCGGTTTGCCTTGGTAGGAGGTAAGTAGTCTAACAACTACCCTCTGTACCACTTAGCAAAAGATATTTGTGGTATGACCGAGTTTTAGGAATGGTCAGGCAGTGTAGTTAGTGCACTTGTGTGGAGTTGGGCAAAGTAGGCCTTGTAGAATTGAGTTTGTGTGATAGTTATTCTTTCAAAATTGTTTGGCATAACTAGAAAGTGGACATGCAACATCAATTTTAAATTTCATTCATTTGTTAGCAAGTTTTAATTGTCAGTAAAAGTTTATCGCGTACTGTAGTTTTAACAGTGTTGGTTTGTTGGGGAGTTCCAGAAATCAAGTGGGCTGCACCCCATAGATATTTCGCACGCAGATTTTTTTTTTAAAGTCATTATGCACTGCACCACGCCGTGACCTTCCATTTTTGTATTACATATTTTATCACTTTTAAGCTTGTGTTTCTCGTTATGGCATTTTATCGTGCACTGCTATGAATCAGCCTTTTAGGTGAACATGCCACGAATGGAATTTTTATCAATATTAGTATGTTGTATTTGGTCATAATTTTGCAGCCACGGCTTTGGGCCGCCCATCAGGCGTCCATAGGCTGCGGTGTCTTTTAATGTAATTTTCTAAAAAAGTAGTCTTTTTTATTTTTTAGTAAATCTTGCTAGACCTTGTTTTGGCTGGATACGTTCTATTGTAATTACAGTAAACTCCTGATTTACCGGGAGGCGGCTTAACCGTGGAGCCACCAGTTCAAAGTCATATTGAACAGGTTCCGCCTGTCACACGCTGCTGCTATTAATAACCCACGTGCATACTGTTAATTACGAGACTGCAGTAGAGTGATGCTGTACCGATTTATTTTAATATTAAAAGTGTTCTGGTACTATATTTACACATGTTTTAATATATGTGAAACTTGGAAGTATTAGGACTTCAGGGAAATTGTCGGACAGCACATTTTCATTCATAGTAATAGAGTATTTCACTATTAAAACTGGCGTCTGCTCGTCAAAACTGCGAGATCGTGAAGTTTACAGTAGTTTGTACACAAAGAGGCTATTTATAAATTAACCGTGGCACCAAGTACAACTGGATGACAAAATATCACATTAAAATAAATATTATTTGCCGCAAAAATGATTCCATTACAAACACAGCGTGGTTTTAATAAATAAATAACATTTATTTTTGCTTTACTTTGTAAGTGAGAGGGGAGTCGAGACAAAAAAATTTTTTTATGGTGAGCTGGCTTCAGAAAGACTTGGCGATTGCAGACCGAATCCAAAATATTAGGAAGCAGAATCGCTTCACGTGGAAATATGTTACATTAAAATATTTATAGAGCTCGAGGAAAATTTAAATCTCTGAGAATTTGTTGAATATTTGCATTTTACACATGAAAAATGAGTAATTTCATGGGGGTGTGGTTTCCCAAATGAGCTGCCCACACTGGCCAGCCAACAGATGGCAGCACAGTTGCCTATTTTGCTGCTATGCTGCAAAAGTATACCTATCACATCCTTTTAAAAGAAAATTTTTCATCTTGTACGGGCTCAAAACAGCTCTGTTTTGAAATATGTTATATCAAATTAATGTAGAAATAATTTTAAAATGCTCTGCGATAGAAGTGCAGCCTCTTCAATTAATAAGAAGCATACACATGGCGACGTTAGCAGCAAGCACTAAGTACAGCCTATGAAGAAGAAACAAACGAAGCAAAATTATCACATATGGTGTTCCATTTCATTTAAACACCTACACATTATTCTAGAACTCAGTTTGTTACACTAATAAGAGCTGTTTTGTAACAATATAAAATAAAATATATACACACTTTGTCTACGATCTCCTCCTGCCCGCATATTGCTCCGATGTCTGTTGTTCAAATATAGGCTGTGAAAACAGCCAATGTGAAATTTTCTTGCAATCGTTCACGCATCAGCTGGATTTTGTGTACGTGATGATGTTAATATCATTAATGCCACACACTGGCTGTCAAAAAATTGATTCTTATATGAATACATTATTTCTTTACATAACCTACGTGTACAGTATGTAAGCCTAAAGTAAATATTCCTCCCCCCCCCCCCCCCCCCCCNTTATTCGTGAACCCCTAGCCAGTCATTAACCTGGAAAATCGGGAGTTTACTGTATTCTATTATTCAATTAATGTAATGTTCTGAGCAATACTATTGAGTGCCTTTTGAATAGCTAGATGCACCACATTGTAATCATTCTATTATTCAGTCTATAAATCTTGTGAGCAATAATTTATAAAATCATCATTTATTGTGTCAGTTGGTGCCTCATTGAATTTAAAGATTTATGGTTACTTGAAAGAAACATAGTGGTTTTGTAGATACATTAATATTTGGTGTGTGTGAATAATAAAATATCTGGCAACTGCATTTGTTTCAACTGTATATATTATTTATTGTGGCATGCACATCACAAACTTAATATATTTACTTTTTCTTCTTTCTCTACAATCTCAATTTTGTTGTTAGTTTTTCAATCAGTAATATATTGTTACAAGACACCTGAGCGGCTATCAGAGTTCGTGAGGGTTGGAGATCTTAATAAAAATAAAATAACTAAATCTGATTTTTAATTTATTCACACAACTATTATTTACAGCATTAATCTATCTATCTATATCCACTATTCCTCAATTAGCGCAGTATTTAATGTTTATCTGAACTCTAAATAACATCCTCCTTAATGTCTCTGCTTGGTTATAGTCAACTCGCACTCATCATTAACACATGTTCAGAGTGTCTGTTGCCACCATTTAAAATGTCTTGCACTCACGCACACAGTTCAATAGTCCAGCCTGCCAGTCGCACTCCACACTGCACCGATTCTTGCAGTTGCAGATTTTCCTCCCACTAGACACTTCCCTTGCCATTCGTCGCTCTTCTCGTTCATCATCTATTGCTCAAGGTCGCACAATCATCCAAACTCCAGGCTCGGAGACCGGATACGTTTATAGTATCAGCAGCCAAGATCTGGAGCATTCTCGCACCCCAAGTCACGCTGAGAGGCAAGGACCATCAAAACCAGAACATTCTTCAAATAAACGCAGAAATGCAATCATCTGCCAAAGGTCAGGAGCGTGTGAGCAGCAAAAAGATCATCGCTGCGCCAAACCTGTGTAAGCTGGCCTTTGTCGTCGCTGCATGCTCTTGGGTTACATGTGTGACAACCACACATTTCCGCTCTCGCAAGCGATGCAAAGCAGCGAGCCCATAACACTATATTCTTTCAATAAAGATGTTGAGGGCAGATTATCTGGTTCATTGGTAATTGTAGTTGTCAATAATCTCCTAATTGTCTTTTCAGGCTTTGACATAACTTTTTAAACTTTGTTTGAATTAAACTGTGCATTGTTTAGAATTTAACTTACTGACTTTAGAAGCAGGGGATAAACCCAGTTTGAAGAAGCTGCATACAAAATGTCAAATGTTCATTTGGTGGGAACAGTCTTTTGTAGCATGTAACGCAAAGATTTTCTGAGAGTAAGATGTACTGAGTGATGTTTTTTCCCTTGCTAAATTTTTAGTTTTGATTTCTCTAAAACCTTTGGTTACCATTTTTTTTTATGAATTTATAGCAATTCATAACAAGAATTTCCAAAAAATATTATGGTATTTACCAAAAACTTGATTTCATGGTACTTGCAGTGATTAACCGCAGAAACAGTTGTTCTTAATGGGATAATATTTCTATGTTATTCACTCAAAACACTAATAAATTTTCTCTCTTGCTGTTTTAAAATACGTCAGGATTGCTCCACTGCTCGAATACTATTTCTTGAACAATTTTGAAACCTCATTTCAGTATTTTATTAAGTAAAAATGATTGTGAATAATATTTGTCTTATTACCTTTGGTATTTAATTAACATGATTATAAATACTTTATTATCCATTTCAGTATGTGATATATTTGTTTATTTAATGTCTATTTGTCCAATGTTATATAATCATCATGGCAAATATGTTATGTTTTATTTCTTTATTTATCGAAGCATATATAATGGGTTATTTATGTATTTCAGTTTATTTAACCATTGTTTGTCAATATTTTATTATTTGCATATTTTTCTCGTTACTTTGATTTGAATTTGGTTTAAACTGTGCTTTCAGAGTTACGTTTTTAATCCCATCTCGCCTGCAGACCCATGCTTCATGAGAGATTGTTTTTCTACCAACCGGATATGCAATGCTGCATTGCAAATTCTTTCAGTCGGCGTCTGAGGCTACCCCTTCCACTCACTTCCCTGCAGCTGCAGTTCTTGCAAATTTTCTGTGTGTCCCTGCAGCTTGGTACGTGATTTCACATAAAAAAATGCACCTCTGTTCACGTATTATGTTCTCCCATCTCTGTGCGTTTCACCTCTTCTCGACAGCATAAAACATCTATCGTCGTAAATTTACGCTTTTCGTACATTTTTTGTTTTGCACTTTTGCATTCTTCAACAGCATTGTGAACTCACTTTTCATCCCGCCGTTCTGCCAACATGTTTCGTACGTGTTGTGCTGAGGGCATGATGGCATTTTGTGGCACCTAGTGCCTACTACAATGTCATAGTAAATTTATTTGTGGCGATCATGTAGTCAATCTTAGACCTAGTTATTTTATTTGAGAGTTGTGAGTTTCCTTTTTTTTATTATCTCCAATTGGTTGTGTGTTTCAAAATGTAGTGCACCGGTTGTATATTTTCTTTTTTCCCTCTTTGGTGAATAACACTCTAGTTTTATATTCTCTTTGTGCATGCACCACAGACTACAAGGGCTGATTCAGAAGTCATGGCAACTATTGCTTATCTCCCGAAAATGATCCAACACAGGAAATGTACTATGTACAGTTGAAGGTGTAAGACATGTACATTTTAAAGGTGACACCACATGGGGTATGGATGCAAGAATGTACGGCAAGGAACAGAGACAAACATGGCTGATTGAAATCACAGTTTAATTGAAATATTCTCGTACAAACGTACATGTACGAGCTGTTTAACATCCGTCAAAGTAGTCTCAGAGGTTGTCCACGGTTCGTTGCCAGCGATGAGGCAGACTGGAATACTTCGGCTGCACGAGATCCATCAATGTGTGCCAACTCTCGTCGAAATGCTGTGAAGACTCCACACTTTGTGGGGTACCTGGCGGAGTTCATGTTTCGCCGCTGGTACCCCGACGAAAGCAAGTGCATGCACCACTTCTTACTCTCCACGGGAAAATTGAACCCACCGCCAACTTAGGTGAGTA
This sequence comes from Clitarchus hookeri, assembly GCA_002778355.1. NCBI lineage: Eukaryota > Metazoa > Arthropoda > Insecta > Phasmatodea > Phasmatidae > Clitarchus > Clitarchus hookeri. The sequence continues at coordinate 53,378 of NQII01001342.1, forward strand.
AATTCACATACTTCCGGTATGTTTTATTATGTGTGGTATATGTATATGACAGGTTTTTGCATTTTGTGGTATGTCATCAAGGGTTTGTATATTTCTGTGTGTGTAGCGATTATATATGTAGCAAACCTAACCGAATTCAACTTAACAGTAATTATACAGTTTAGCGGCTTTTCTGAACGAAACGTCCTAGACCAACAAAAATAGCATTAATGAGTTCTGCACAACTTACCTTGTTCATATTTAAGAGGGGGTCATGCTAAAATAAGTAGAACGTATCAAATAAAATAGATTAAAATACCAGTAATCCGCTGCTTTGTTTACTGCGGGCGCCATGATTCCTGTCTTAACCGTATTGCCTTCTGAGTAATTTATGTCACCATGATGCGTTGTTAACGGAAAAATTTGAAATACTTCAGTAGCCATTGCATTTTTGCCGGCATTAGTTGTGTTGTCCTAAACCGGCGGATTTAAAGTGGAGAAAGCAAGAAAGAGTGCTTTAGTGCGTTATATTAGCCTAGTAACGAGTGCTTCAGTGTGTAATATTCGGCTATGGACGAGTGCTTCAGGTGTTATATTCGCATATGTGGCATGATAGTGGAACATGGTGTTTCGTCGAGTGAGGTAAGGTTGAATTGGCCTTTGACAGAGGAATTCTACCAGCCACCAAGGTGAGTTAATTGACATTCTTTTGGTGTGTTTTACGGTTCCTTAAAATCCCTAAAATCCTAAATGCATAGTTTAGTGTAAAACACCAAAATCCTGTTTGTTTAAAACCTTACAATCCTAGGTTAGTTTAAAACCCTCTATCCTAGGTTAGTTTAAAAACCTCAAAACCTAGGTTAGTGTAAAACCCTACATTCCTAGGTTAGTTTAAAACCCTACAATCCTAGGTTATTGTAAAACCCTAAAATCCTAGGTTAGTTTAATACCATACAATCATAGGTTAGTTTAAAAATGTAAAATAGTGATTCACTCATCATGGGGTTAGGTTCTGTTAGGTTAGATGGGCACATATTATGAAATTAGTCATATTGTAATGACCCTAGTATATTCGTGTTCTGTGTAATTAGTAGTGTGTAAATACACCACTTTTCAGGGGGGGGGGTTTACGGAAAAGCCCCTCAACTGGATAATTACCAAATATAACTATAACATACATATTTTACATATATTTTACACATATTTTACCCCACAATTTTCCTGGTCTTAATAGCCCTATCCACTACCATATTTGTGGTTTGTATTCATAATATGTTAATGGCCCTAGTAAATTACTGTTCTCTGTAATTAGTAGAGTGAAATTATACCACTTTCAGTAATTTTTTCTCTTAAGTCACTATTCTTTACAATTATCCAAGAACATTCTCTAAATTAGTTGCTGGTTGCTAACAAGAAAACTGACATTACGTCTCGTCAAATACCACCAAGTTGCTCGTTCAAGTTCCAGAATACAGTGCTAAAAATTTCGAATATAACTAAGTCTTGTTTGTAAACACTGCAAACAAACTGTAAAGCACAAATATTTCAAATAAATAAACTGTTAAAATTACCTTCTCTAAACATTCTTGCCCCTTGGCTTTTGGGTCAACTTCCACTTCCAGTATCACAGAATTTGGCTGACTGACAAGACACCACATTTTAAAATGTATTTACTAGCCTAACGCTAGCACAGCCTAATGTTAAAAATATTAAAATTTGACCTAACCAACGTTCTGGCCCACACACGGACGAAACTAATAACCATTGTCTGCAGAGACTTGACAAGAACTGTTTCTGTTCTGTGAACTGTTTAACTTCGAGTTTCGACAAACCATAGTCACAAACACAAAATTGTTTATCGTAGGCGAACAAAGAAAAGGTCCACGCAATCTCTGGTGATAATATTCGATTATATAGAGTAATGTAACATTAATAATCGATTACTTCAATAGTTCTTTAAAATTACGCACATTATCAAAACAAATAAGAACCCTTGTACAAATAGGGAACTTACTATAGGCCAGTGTTGGCATTGGTTATTGTTTTGCAGTTGAGTAAACAGATAGCAGTATAATTTAAAATCAGACCAAATAATTCTTTCAATATTCTTGAAATTTGAAATTTTTTTCTAAGCGGACGAGACTTTAATGTTAAGATTTTGACTTTTCTAAAAACATTGTTATTTTTATAACGCTAAAAATTAATTGCACTTAGGCATATTGCATCATAGAACAGATTATTGCATTTTTCCAATTGACTACACAGAGTGCGCGCAGAAAATTGAAAGCCAGAAAATAGTGTATTTCTGATGTGCAAATTATTTTTGCACTAACGGGAACAAGCCATGATAAAAGTGTAAAACATTTGCGACAATACATGATTTTCAGGACAAAATGCTTGAACTTAGATGTTGATTAAAGGATTTATATTTAGATTTACGAAATTTTGTAGATAAATTGTATCGTATTTTGTATGATAAATTGTATCGTAAACATATGCACAATCAAAAAGGCTGAAATTAACCTCATTTCTGCTGTAATGGTATATGATGAAGTCAATATACCAATAGAATATTTGTTCCATATTACAATTACCTATTATTCAGCTGCCTAAATTTTGGATATTGTACAATTTCTAAAATTGTAAAAAAAAATTCTTATTCTTTAAATAATCACAGGTCGCTTCCATATTGCACTCAAAGTGCAACACTGGTTCCACAGATGATGCAGCAATAACAGCCCTCAGTTGGTAATTTATCAAGGCAGCCAGCAATTAGAACATGAAAAATGGTCTTCACTCACTGCTGATTCGGATAATTACCCGCGCCACTCGGCCGGAGCGCACGAGTGCAGCCCAGTACAGTAATTAGAAAACTCCATTATAAAAAAATAATATTTTCATAAATAAGTCCAATTACTCGTATCAAAACATGCAATTGCTTTACAGATGTCAGCATAATAAAATAGATTTGTATGGTTTGCTTCATTTCTATAATCTTAAACATAAGAGTTTTAGCAATAAATATTAACTACATATATTAATAGGTCAAGAGAAAATGTTTATTTTAACAAATATTTCTCGCCATTTCAAATCTTTTACGCTGTCACTTGATCAGAAACCAGAGAACACTCTCTGATTGGTCAGTTGGTGATAGAAGTTCAATATAACAAGAAGTGACAAAAGTCATGGGACAGAAATACGTAAATATACAGCTGGCAGTAGTATCGCGAACAAAATGTATAAATGGGCAGTGCAGTGGTTGGGCTTTCATTCGTAGTCAAGTGAGTCATGTGAAAAGGTTTCTGACGTGATTACGGCCGCACGAAGGGAATTAACAGACTTTGAATGCGGAATATTACTTGGAGCAAGACACATGGGACATTCCATTTCGGAAATGGTTAGGGAATTACATTCCGAGATCCACAGTGTCAAGAGTGTGCCGAGAATACCTCATTTCAGGCATAACCTCCCACCATGGACAACGCAGTGGCCGACCGCCTGCACTTAATGACCGAGACCAATGACGTGTGCGCAGAATTGTCAGTGTTAACAGACAAGCAACACTTCGTGAAATAACCACAGGAATCAATGTGGGACGTACGACGGACGTGTCCGTTAGGACATCGGAGTTCAGAGTACGAGATGTTGATTTCATCTTTTGTGGAACCATCGACATGCTTTTCAAGTCTAAGCAGGGTGATTTGTTGATTGTTGACTGGAAATAATCGTTGAATCATTTTGAAGGTTCTCGTGGCAATTATGGGCTGGGACCTATATGTAACGCATTAGCACCACAACTAAACATTTATTGTTACATATTCAAATAGTTAAATAATATATACTCGACCACTTGCAGACGGAAAATGACCAACATGTTCCTACTGCAAATGCATGCAAACCTGCCAAAGTACAAGTTGTTCAGCAGTCGATTTTGACGAAAATGTGATTGAAAATTGTTTAATCTACACCATTGATAATAAATTAAAGATGTTTTTATTTTAAACATTATCATCTTTAAATATTTTGTATTCTTGTTCGTCCATTGTCCTCGTATTCGCGATCGATTAGCTGAAATGATGCAAGTTTGGCCTGAAGAAGATTCTATCATTCGTTAAGATGCTGTTTCAACATAGTTTGTGAATAGTTTCGAGATACTAAGTCAACAGGGTCGATTCGTTTGTACTGTAGAGTACTTTTATCCCGCTGCACATGAAATGTGTTGATTCGCATGGTCTTCCCTTGATATATGTACTAGCAGTGATTGATTGACAATCGCGAATGAGAGAGACTCGCCCTTAAAATTTTTCAGTCTCGCCATGTTGTGTATGGCTGTGACATTTCGAAATGTGAGGCGTGGAGGTAGAGGAATATTATCGATCACACGGTGTTGGTAATATTCTTCCCTGTTCTTTAGATGGTGATTCTTAATTGCAAGAGACCAATTAATGCCCTGCGACATTCTTCCTCTGAAGGAAAGTCGGTAAAGTAAAAGGCTTGTGTCTGGTAAAGGATTGTGGATCTTATGGATTTTTTGAAATTGGTTGCTGCTATGATTAAAACATTATTTTTCATTTGAACTCCTCCTTCGAGATCCGTCTGCAGGGTGATTTCCACACTCCACAAGCGAGGTGGAATTGTTATATTTTGCGAAACTATCTCGTTGATGTCGTCTAAAAATATCACGAAGGGCAGGCTCTGGTTCTCAATGGTCATCTTAAGCAAGCTGGCTAATTTGCATTCGGATCACCGATGGTGGGCGAGGACAGCTGCCCGATGTTGAGTTGATACAGTTTGGCTTTCCATTTGGACGCGATTGTGTGGGTCAGTGTACAGGTGCCAGGAGGACCTAACGACATTATAAACTTGAATCGTGGTTTGAACACTTGTTTATAGATTAAAATTTTTAGTTCGGTTTTCAACTGGTCAAGGCCGCGTTCATCCCTGAAAGAAAATTGGGGTTTCATTCGCCATAAGTCCAGGTCGGATGTGATCTCCGAGTTTGATTCTCCTCCATATAAACTGCTCGCATTCTTGGGATTCCGAAAGTAACCTAGAAACATATTTTCAAACTGCGCCATTAGATGTTAGATATTATTTTTCGATAGTAGAGCACACCTGGCAATTGCCAATATCTGCATCAAGTACATCCATGATCTGTAAATAGTGTATTTATTTTCAGCCAGTGTGGATTCCTGCTTCAATAAAATGTTCGAAAATTCTTCGCCTAAACCAAAGAGTGGGGTTTCCATATCATTAAAAAGTTTTTCACCTCTTTGCGAAGTGATTTGTTTTTTTTTTTTCTAGGGAAGATGACAAATTTTCCACATGGTTCAGGATTTTAGAAAATTTTCCCATATCTGCCTGTTTACCGAATGTGATTTTCGGTGCACATGAAAACTGAATCAGACCGGCTTCTACGATAGCATAAAAGTTTTTGCTTATTGTTTTTTTTTTTTAACTTGGTATCATGGGATACTTATATAAATAAGATTTTTTTTTCAATCATCATGCAAAAAACAGCAACAACAAAGGACCTTGTTTCCATAGTTGAACTTCCAAAACCCTAAGACCAGCATGCACCGACTCCGAGATTCTCGTAACGAACCCACAACCTTCTCCATGGCCACTTAACTCTGCTTCTCCTCCCCCACCTCCTCATTTACAGAGATCGAACGCAAATACTGTGCCCGAATTGTCTGTTCCTCACATCAACATGTAAATTGTGCCAGGTGATAGCCCCGAAGAACTAGCACAAAGACCGAAAAATTACATATCTCGATTTGTGGAAATTTTGAGAGGATTACATATGACCATCACACAAACGAAAAAGGTGGCCAGTGATTCTTCCTGTGTGCGAAATACCTCGGTGTCTATGAAACCGGAAGCTATACATTTTGCCGAGCTCGGTCGACTAGAGTCGGAAATTTCGAATTATGGGGTGGTCAGTCATCAGTACATGGAAATTATGAAGCCCATTCTTGATTCGAAATATAAAGTTGTGCCAGAAAATGTAACGTGTTTCTGTCGAATCCTCGAGCAACACAATATTTTGACCACATACACCCTTGTCCAAATGTTAATGAATGGATCAATTTCGGCACAGCCTGTGCTCAACACTTACTTGATCGTCAAGCTCATTAAATTAGTTCCACCTTCATAATCTCCATTAGATGTGTTCATGAAAGTAGCATTGCAAAAATGCAATAAACGAAAAAAAATCAAATACAAACTTTACAAGATAATATAGGAGAATTTGGAAAAGAACGAAACATACTGTTGAAGTACATCAATTACTTCGATATATATTGATTGTAAACAAGGCTTACATAAATATCGATTGTAAACAAGGCTTTTATAACCTTACAAGCGGGAGGTCATGTCGTGTGTACTTTGTTGAATGTATAAGTTGTAGTTAGAGTGTTAGAATAAATATAGTTGTTCTGAAAGACCGTGTTCATCTTCTTACAAAATGAAACAACATGAACAAGTTATAGGCCCAGGACATAACAAGAAAGAAGAATGGACTAAAGAAAAATGATACAGTGAATTCCTTCATCAAGGTGCGTCATTTCAGACAGCATATTTGTTAAAACTAAAATGGAATCATCAAAGTCATTTTCCATTTCTCAGATTGCGTTATTAGAAGGAAAACGCAACTGGGAGAATTGGAAATCAAAAGTAAGACTGGCATTAAAGATGATACCGAGAGCTATTTACATAGTAGATGGTACTTATATATGTCCAGAACCCCCAGTGAATGAAAAAGACGAGCAAGCTTCTAAAAACTATTTAAAGCAGGTAAATATGTTTAATACTATTGAGAATCAAGCTTATTAGTTATGTAAAATAACATGACTGAAGAAACATTTGAAAAGGTTAGAAGATATGAATCAGCTCGTAGTATGTGGGTAAGACTATGCCAACTGTATGATACCTTTTCTGAAGATAGAATTTTTTATTTATATAATCAATTTTTTGAAGATAGATGGTTATCAGAAGATGATGCAGTAATTTTTATTGCAAGGTTATCCAATTGTTGGAACCAACTACAGTTCGAGATTAACAAACAGCCTGAAGGAAACAAAGATGTTTTGTTGATTTGTAAAATTTTTAAAATCATTGCCAGATAAATTCAAGTCCTTTGCAGCTGGTTGGAGGTTAATAAATTAAGAAAATAAGAGCTTAGAAAACCTAACAGAGAAACTTTGTACTTTTGAATGTAATTTATTAGAAAACCCCTCCGAAGAAATTTTAACAATTAAAGGGACAATAGATAACACTAAAATAAATAAATAAAGATACAAACCTACTTTTAAGAAAAATATGATTAAATGTTTATTTTGTGACAAAAAAAAGGACATTTCATTCAGAAGTGTAAATTTTGGATTGGCGATGGTCGCCCACCTAAGCCAGCTAAGGCTAAATTCGCTCAAAATAATTCAAGTGAAGGCTCAACTCTTTTAACAGTTAGTTCAGAAGTTTTTGCATCGGAGACTTATGTTGAGGCTTGGTTTGTGGACAATGGTGCGACACATCATATATGCAATAGAAGGGAATGGTTTAACAATTATGAATCATTTAAAGATGACCATGTTATTATTACAGCAGATAGTTCTCAAGTCAAGGCACGTGATAGAGGATCTATTTGGATTGAGAATGGCAATTGTAGGAGATTTGAACTCTCAGAAGTGTGGCTTGTTCCCAATATTTATAAAAATCTTTTTTCACCCTTAGCTGTTCAGGATCATAGGCCACGTAGTAAATTTGAATCGACTGCTGTTGATTGTAGATTGTTTGAAGGTAAATAAACTCTTGTCTCAGGGAAGCGTCAAATATGTGGTGTCCTCTATAAGTTAGCAACTAGGGTAGTACACGCAACTAGGAACTGTACACCAGAAAATAATATTTTGTCCATTACTGCAAAAGATCAATTTTTTAAATTTATATTTGAAGAAATGTTTTATAAGACGTCTGTTGAATTTTTATAATTATTTCTTTACTTTCTCTATTAGTTTTAATTAAGTTTTTTATACGTCTATTTTGAAGGAAGAAAATGTATAATCTGGGAAGGAAACTGCAGATATCAAGACTAGGGATTTTCCATACCGGGAACCTGTAGGATCCCTTATGTACTTAATGATTTGCACAAGGCCGGATATTTCCTATGCAATCAATGTTGCTTCTAGGACGCTTGAGAATCCTTCTGAAAGTGACATAATAAGACTTAAACGAATATTTCGTCATTTAAAAGGGACTTATGAACTTGGTATTTTCTACATGAAAGATTACAAAAAAGGAATTCTTGAATGCTATTCAGATGCGGATCTCGGTGGCGATAAGGAGACTGGCAGATATACTACTGTTATTGTGTGTCTATACTCTGGATCTCATGGTTTAGTAAAAGACAGTGTTCTGTCTCTATTTCTATTACAGAGGCAGCAGTAATTGCTGCCAGTGAGGGAACACGAGAGATGATATGGCTGAAAAGACTTATTCAAGAAACGACTGATTATAAGGAAGGTACGTTGTTTGTTGATAATAATGCTGCCATAAAATTAGCCGAAAATCCTGTGTGGCATAAACGCACTAAGCATATTTCATTTCGACATTTCTTCGTAAGAGAAAAGGTCCAAGAGGGGGAAATCAAGATCTTAAGGGTTGATACCCAGAATCAATTGGCGGATGGTTTCACCAAGCCCTTACTAGGTACAAGACTGAATAAACTTGATCAAGATTTGGGACTTTCTTAATGTTTGTGTGTGTATATATATATATATATTGCTTCACAAGTAATTGATGAAGGAAGGTGTTGAAGTACATCAATTACTTCGATGTATATCGATTGTAAACAAGGTTTTTTTACCTGAACACGTATATTGTCGGTGTACTTAGTAATGAGTTTCTGCCACTCAGTGAATCGATGTTCAAGTTTGCATCTTTCATCATCTTCAAGATACATTTCGATAAATTCTATAAAAAGTCATTGTTTTTTCTCGAATTAATGATTAAAAATTTTGTGATGTATCGAATGTGTACAAAAAACATTCCTTTATTGTAAAAAATTAATTAAAACTTTTATTTGGTATTATTTTTTTTTGTTTATCTTTATATTCGTATAATTTTTTTCAAGCCACGAGTTTAAGCTCAATGCACTGGTCATAGGGAAAATTTTCCTTGACATATTCGTTACAATCGACATGTTCGAATGCTTCCTGTTGGGGAAAACAATTGGTCAAATTTATAAACCATAATACCAAATATAAGAGCAAAAATCATGTCTCGTGAAATCGTCGGTGAGAACATTCTTATTTATAATGACTGCATTTGCATTCACACTTTCGATGGTGATTTAGCGAATCGTAAAATCCTTAAAATTTTCGATTTAGGTCTAATGGTTCAAAAAAATTATTTCCTCTTGAATTTAAATAAATCCAACATTGTCAATGTGCTACATTTGTTTGAGATTATTTCACCTGTGATGGACCAATCAGTCAACTAATACGATTACACCTTGGCGAGTATTGGTCGAACGAATTCGGTGAAGCAAATGTGCGATATTGACGAATATGATCTTAGATTCGCGGGCTATAAGAATTTCACATTCGATTTTCACAATAGTGCCATCTCCATGCGAGAAGTAAAACATCAGAGGACTCTACCACAAAATGAGAAAACCCCGATGAACCAGGTTCAGATATCACCCATGTAATTAAACGAACTCTTTACGCAAAACAACACAGCCCCTGCATTCAATGTGAATTAATGTTTCAATCTGATGTTTCTAACAATACATTTAAGGAATTCATGCAGGAACAACAAGAAAAATTACCAGAGCAAGACCAACATACATTGCATTTCATACCTAATAATTACATACCTAATAAATAAATTATTTTGAAAAATTACAGAAGTGGTACACCAAACAACCAGGCAGCCAACACGACAGGATTTCGGCCAGATTGAATGAGTGGATACTTTTGGCTGAAATGCCAAATATTTCCGAACAAATATTGATTGCATTGTATAACAGTGATTGTGAATTACGATTTTACATCGAAGAGGCACTAATATCGGAAACTTTCAAAAGTAGCACCGAAAACCTCATGTTAAAAGAACAGCTTCCATTTCTAGGGGATAGATTTGACGAAATTAAACACAACTACAACATAGGTGTCTAATAACTATATATTAACATTATTTGGTAAAATTATTGATGAGATAGTCGGAGAAAACATTTTCCTGTTCAACAACAGAATCCAAGTTTTCAGTTTCGATCCTCAGGGGGCAATTCGAAATGTCATCAAATAATTCGATATGGGTTTGCCAGTGTTGCAACACATCATGTTTAATTTTTACCTAGCCGATAGCGATCAGATCCGAGATTTGTTCGATATTATAGTTCCCACTATCGATAATTACCATTTTGAAAATTATAAGCATGTCCAAGAAGCAAGCATAATGCGCAAAATCGTGCACAAGAAATCCTATGGACATGATGACGAATCCAGCAATTTTTATACCACACATCATCAGTAGGTTACAGAAATTTCACATTTTATTTTCCGAATGGAAAAGTACACCAGGCGGCCAAGCAAAAAAAATATGTAGATTCGATCGGTACGAATGCACAATGGCTTATTAAATCAATGGTAGAGACATATGTTTTCATATCGATGCAGATTTCACTCTTGAAAGATGTATACTCGATTTGAGTAGACGCGAAGCAAGTAATCAAATAATTCAATAGACTTTAAAAATTGCGAACACAGATAAACCCCTACTACAACGACTATGTACTGTGCTCTGTCATATTCGATTCTAAACACCTAACCCACTACGACGACAGACAAACCCCTACCACAACAACGACTGCCCACATCTCCACCTCTGCCACATTTTATTCGAAATACATTTTTCTATGCGGTGACAGATAATCCCCTACTACACCAATGACTGCATACATCTCCAGTTCTTCCACATTCGATTCTAAACACTGCATCCAATGCGATGTCTGATAAACCCCTACTACAACGACTGCATACATTTCTGGCTCTGCCTCATTAGATTCAAAACACATTACCCAATGCGATGACACATAATTGCTTACCACAACAGCGACTGCTTACATCTATAGTTTTACTACATACGATTTAAAACACTTCACCGAATGCAACAGCATTTAAACCCGTACTACAACAACGACTGCCTTCATCACTACCTATGCCAAATTCGATTCGAAAAACTTCATCCAATGACATATCAGATAAACCCCTACTACAACAACAACAACTGCCTACATCTCCAGCTCTATCACATTCGATTCTAAACGCTTCACCCAATGTGATAACAGATAAAACCTACTACTACAACAACGACTGCATACGTCTCCAGCTCTGCCACATTTGATTCCAAATACTTCACCTGATACAACGACAGATAAGCCCCTATTACCACAATGTCTGCCTACATCTCCAGCTCTGCCACATTCGATTCTAAATGCTTTACCCAATGTGATAACAGATAAAACCACAACAACGACTGCCTACATCTCCAGCTCTACTAAACTCGATTCGAAACACTTCACCCAATGCAACAATATTTAAACTCCTACCACTACAACGACTGCTTACATCTCGAGCACTGCCTAAATTTGATTCGAAATATTTTACCTGATGCAACGACAGATACACCTCTGCCACAACAACGACTGTCTACATCTCCAGCTCGGCCACATGTGATCAGAAACACTTCACTCAATGCAATGACAGATATACCCATACTACAACAACGGCTGCCTACATCTCAAGTTTTGCCACATTCAATTCGAAACACTTCACCCAATGCGACAACATTTAAACCCATAATACAACGACTGCCTACATCTCCAGCTCTGCCACATTCTATTCGATACACTTTACCCAATGCGACGACAGATAATCCCCTACTACCACAATGTCTGCCTATATTTCCAGCTCTGCACATTCGATTTGAAACACTTCACCCCATGCGATGACAGTTAAATCCCTACTACAACAACGATTGCCTACATCTTCAGTTCTTCCAAATTAGATCTTAAACACTTCTCCCAATGCGACGACAGATAAACCCCTGCTACAACGACTGCCTACATCTCCAGCTCTTCTGTAGTGAGTGTTTAGGTGACGATTTATATTGAGATTGAAGTTGCACGTATTGCAAATGGGGAGAGAGAGTGGCATGTTGTTACATTGCATTGTTCAGGCGTATGCAGTGAGGCAGGCATATCAAGGTCACACCTTGGAGGTGAAGCTGTTTTTATCACTTGCTGACATGAAAATACTTGTCCTGGTTGGTCAGTTTTGACAGTAGGTGGTTGCACTGTATAGGTGCTGTAGCACTGTCACTCGCTCATTCAAGATTCGCCACATTGGTAACTTCTGGTTTTGCGAACTGGTTTCGGCATGTTTCTGCACCCTCTATTCCAATGGTACCGAGTTACAGGGCAATACCAGCAGACATATTATCACCTGTTATTTTTGCTGGAGTATTGATGTCCACTGCAGGATGGTAGAAGGCAGTGAGTCATGATCCGTTGTGCACAAGAGAGTACTGCTACGGCACATCAGTTGTCTCTGGTATCGATCGGGCCTGCTGGTCACGTGGCTCGCTCTTTACCACTGCCTAGGTAGGAGTAGCAGTGTGTAGCAGCATGCTGAGAAATTCCAGCCTTTTTCCAGTTGTTGACAGGTGTGAGGAGGCTGCCATGAATCTTAAGAGTGCTTGTAGCATATCTTGTCTGCCGTGTTGTGTAGATGGAGTAGATGGCTGGAATAATGGATACAGTAGAAGCAGTAAATCCCTGCCCACTGTAGAAATATTCGTTGGGTTTGAAGGGTGTGAACATTTGTGACACTGAAAGTTTGTCCCGCTGATGATAGTGAGTTCGATCGCAGATAGGCATACTGTGTTGTACTTAAGTGTACACAAACAGCATGTCAAGGTAGGAACCCCTTGCCCTGTACACACTAAACTTGGACCGTTATCTGGTCGAAAAGGTAGTTATGGAAATTTTGTTCTGTGTTGGCCAAAAGTTCGGGTTCACAATTTGTTTCAACTTGGTTTTATAACACATCGGAACTGTCTTTTGTTTCGCAGATTTTCGCGATGCGGTTACTTGTTAGACTGTTCTTACCAGCACATTTTCAATGGTGTGTGCCCAGTTTATACTTGGCCACTATGTCCTGTGGGAATGAGGCAGAAACACTGCCAACACAGAGGCATAGGGACGCCTTTGTGTATCAGACCAGCCATTGTTGATAGTCGCGGTGTGGCAGGCAAAACCGGCGGTGGGGGTCAAAACCTTGGCTGACCCCTCGCAGCTGTCCCTCCCTGCGCCCATGTGGAGGGGTGTACCAGCCGGTGGTTTAGGGTTGTGCGCGGCTGTGCACATGTCCTGCTGCGCCTATCGATACTCGTAGCTGGTGATGTGGTGCTGAAGCGAGGTCAGAGTGAGTGCAGGTGCACTCGAATGCTCTTGCTGCATAGTTTATAGTATTGGAGGGGGAGGGTTGATGATGTCTCGCTGTCCTAGCATGGACGACTTGCTGTGCGTGCCCTGCGCCGTTGATTCAATTGCTGTTGCGAAGCTGGTTTTGGCACACTTTCTCTCCCACATGCTAGGGCAACTCTGGCCATTGTTCTGTCATCATGCTGTAGTCAGATCGTCGTTCCATGTTTTTAATGTTGCTCTCAAGGAACAATCTTGATGTAGCTGGGAGAAATGGATAGGAGATTTGTTGAGCAGAATTTTGTGCTGAAATTTTGCAATGAATTTTGGGAATTTCTGTGCAGGATTTTCTTGAAGGAATGAGGGAATAATACGCTCTACGAAAGAGTGACAATTAACACTGGTGGTGGGCTGTGAAAGTAGTGGTTGTTGGAAAGGGTTACCCAACTAGGCGCCAGATACCGTCGGCAGGCAATGTCAAAGGTGCAGTTGTTGGTATCCCAGGGTTGCACAGCCGACCACCTGGACTTATGCCACTCCCTCGGCGGTTGTACTGTTGAAGTTGTCCCAAAGGCGATGATGAAGCTAGACCTATTCGTGTCTAGTACTGCCATGCTTAGATTATTGTTTAGATGTTTTTGGTTAGAGGTTTTTTGAGGACCCATTCCCCGAAATGGCTTGTAGGCGGTGCTCAAAATGAAACACACATAATTGGCAAACTAGCATATATTTATCCTCTCACAATTTTCATTATGTCACCACAAGGTGAAACTGAAGTGGACTATGGCCATGCACCCACCAGATAGGCTAAATTGTCAAAACATGCAAGTTCGAAGTAAATAAATTATGTGTACGCTAATCTTTCTCAGGCATTGCTAATCTCGGGAAAGAAGGGGTGGTGTCTTTGTGTGCGAAAAGAATGATATTCCAGTAAGCTAAATGAGTCTATTGGAAGTTAAGTGATTGGGACAAAAAATTTGAATTTCCCCGGAATGCGATGCGATGTGTGTCAACTCCCTAAACTTTGTGACGATGACAAACTCATGGTGGGCACGCTCAGCTGTGGCTTGGTGGCAAGCTGCATGCTGGATCATGCTACATGAACAACAAATTACCTGCATAAAAATAAAGTTAAACCTTGCAAAAAAATCGTGAAAATTTATCAATACAATGATAACACAAAATTATTGCAATAAACAATTAAATCGTGGGGTGAAATAAGAATGATCTCATGAGGTGAACACCAGTAACTCACATTGGTTTTAAGAAAAATTAAAAACACTGTGTTTGTGTCTCTCACATTTTAAACACATCCCTGCATTTATTTGGAAATAAACATGATTTGATTTTTAATCTACCCTTCTACTTTGATGGCAAAAACACTTCTGCACCACCCTTCTCCATTCGTGGTTTTTTAATGATGCCGCCTTGTCGGAAAGGAGGAGGGGGTGGGACACTGCCTTGCCCGCACTTGCAAGTGAACTTGCATGAGGGCATCATGCACTCATGCATGCCATACAAGCTGATGCGATGACATGGGGTGCACAACATGGAAGACAGTCTAGAATGCAGGATGCAGACCAGCATCAACTGATAAACACTAATGTAAACTGGCTACTGGAGCACATGCATGAATGTAAACAACGCTAACATACAAGATAAATGTGATGAACAATGATAGCACAAGAGTAAACAATATAGTAAACATTATAAACACTTGAAATTACCCTAATGTGAGCCAAGAAAATGTGCAATGAAAGGTTATGACACACACAATGTGCCGACCAATGTGGACACATAGTGTCTTGAGCATAGGTTGATCACTGCTGTGCTCTGCTGCTGTAGACGCAAAGAATGCTGCA
Source organism: Clitarchus hookeri (assembly GCA_002778355.1). NCBI lineage: Eukaryota > Metazoa > Arthropoda > Insecta > Phasmatodea > Phasmatidae > Clitarchus > Clitarchus hookeri. Next base: position 68,705 of record NQII01001342.1, read on the forward strand.
TGGAGCAGTAAGATAGAAAGAGATAGAGCGATGTGTTGCCATTGACAGATGAAAACACGTGGCATAGCATTGGTTAACTCGGGCTTGTTTGCACTCGCAAAGACCGCCGGCTGGAGAATGTTATGTAACACTTGCAGGAGAGAGTGGGCGGACCACACTCTTCCTTTGGGCAGAGCAAGTGAGTGACTGCACTTGATGGGAAGCAGAATGAACATGGAGTGGGAAGTGGAGGAGTGATTCTCCACCTCGCTCGCCAAGTAGAGGGAGGAACCGGGATGTTTCCCTTGTGTGTTGTCGTAGATGGTCGACGACATCGTCTGTTGTTAAGTGCGAAAAGTCTTGTGCACTTAAGGTCACCACACTGTTTGCACTTCACAGTCTCGTATTTTAACACGAATCCCATTTATTCTTCTGTAGGTGGCATACCCTGTTGACAATGGCGCGATAGTGCGATGCGACGCGGCAGTCAATTGATGACCGGGGTAAATGAACCTCGCCAGTGTGCGGCAGTCACTCCTACATCCAGATGTGAGGGGTAAACCAGCCTAAACAGCTGGAGGACTGTGCACAGTCATATGAGCTGCTGACTCCCGATCGATAATCCACCCTATCTGGAGGGGCAGCGAAGGGATGATGTCGCTGCATCCTTTATGTCTTCCCAAAGTTTATGATGTTGTAGGGGGCGAAGGTTGTCATGCACACACATTGTTAGCTGCCACTGTCCTATCTCGCCTAGAGGAGAGAGGGAGAGGTGTGGTTGGATTTTATTCCACAAAATGGTGGCGGAAGATTCCATGGCTCGCTTTTTCGCTGCGTAGCGAAACAATGATGTGCCTGGCTGATGATCGCCATGTTGCTGGTGAAATTCCCCTTGCTGATGCGAAGTTCTGTGGAATTCATTTTGGCACGGCCCTTTATTGCAGGGAAACAGAAGGTTTAAAGGAAAAATTTCCAGGAAATTGAATTTTGGAAAAAGGTTACAGAATTTTTACATGTAAAAGAGATTAGCACTTGAAACGAGGATGGATACATCTCCAGTTAGGCATACATGCAGGTAGTTTGGTTCGGCAGAAAAATGACATACGTATGATTACGCATTTAGCCACATGCTTGGGCAAGCCATATTACGGCATGTTGTGGGCTCAGGAGAATGTATCAGCAGTTGGAATTTTGTGGTGACAGATTTGAGAAGGATTGTTTAAGTTGTTTATAATAATAAGGGTGCCAGCTCGGTTGAGCAGAGACTCTTCTCTAGATGCAAGACTTTCACCCTTGTGGGTGCTCCCGGACTCACCCCATGCCGACGATGATGCCATATTGTTTTGAAAGTAATCCTGTATTCCTGCCTAATGAGGATGTAGGCTTCCTCATACACCACTAATTTCCGGCTGAGATTGTTACGGCCATATCACATACCGATAGAACTTATGTGCCCAACAATCATGTCACCTAGGGGGTGCAGTGGTTCAGTGGGCAGATGACCCAAAATTATGTGGCAGTGAAGTGGGCAGTAGTAAAATAAATTACTATTTGTAGCATAGGTTCTTTTATTTACTGCAATGACTTTCCTGGGAGGCGCTTACATCGCTCCAACGGTTCTGGTGTGTTGGCAACCTTAACAGAAAGAAACAGGCACATGGCCAATTAACAATTACAGGTTTTAACAGTCCCGGTACTTTTGATCTGGTGGGACGTGGGGGTGATGCTACATCTGTGTGATGAAAATTACGTTATGGTTCCATAATACAAGAGTTACTATTGCAGCTACATGGTGATTGATGCAAAAACAGTGAAGGGCCAGAGGCACACTACGTGTGACCACTTCCCCGCAGCATTCAATTAAAAAATTGAAGAAAATAGTGGAGGTCCACCAAAACTCAGTCCATAAACATGTGAGGGAGACAAGAAAATACGAAACTTACAATACTACAAGAACAAGTACACTGAAACATCATGACCCTGCAATACAAAACAAATTAACACTTATTGATTATCTTTGACAAACCAATTACATAAGATTAAAAATTTGTGTAGGCAGTAAACAAGTTAAGAGATGTATTGTTAAAAAGCTTCGAGGCGGTCTCTCCCAGTCTGTTGCCTCTTTCATTAAATTATAAACTCAATTTCACTCGAACAAGGAATTTACAAAATAATTATACTCTCAAATTTTTACTGTAGTATAGTGGCATCGGGTGGCTAGAATTGGGCGAGTCCACTTTCACCCCAAGGGTGTGTGGGTAGCCATGCCTGAATGGATATAAACAATGAGAACTGTTTACCAAAGTTATTTAGGTTGAATATGAAAATGGTAATATATTAAACAAAATCACCGTGATGTTAGGCCACACTCATACTGCCCACACCTGACCACACAGAGATGGAACACATGTAGAAGGGGTGTACGAAGGCGGATGCTGGAACTCTGGAGCAATTGTGGCCTCTTTGTTGTGTTCATTTCCACTGTGGCAACTTTACTGGGGGGTTTGTTTGGTGATAGTGGCCGGCCCCAATTAATATGCCCTCAAAATTTGCCTCTTGAGGGCTATAACACGGGATGGCCACCTTACTCCAGCAGTGCCTTGGATGTCGTGCAGGTAGGGTACACTCCTACTACACTGTGTCGAGATAGGAGCATGTGTAATATTATACACAATTTATGCTTTCCGCATCCCTCCTCCCTTAGCCTGTTCGTCCCGCTATACCAGCTCAGATACGACATGTGTCCTCTACTGGGGACAGTCGGCCCGAATGCGGTGGTCACCCCGTCCATGTCTCCTATGCTGGGGAGATGCACTGGAGTGCACCACCCTGAAAAGTTGTCGTGGTATAAGGAGTAGTGAGAAGTGCAGTTAGGTTACCGTACAGATGTTGTGATATTTGAAAGGACTGTAAAAGGATGCCAGAGCATGATATGTTAATCCATGGGTGGGCCGAACGCCCACATGGCTTCTCCTGATCTCCTCCTGCATGAGGTGACATCGGTAAAGTTCTAAGTCCTGCCTATGCTTACCTACGAAGGAGTATGCGCTCTGCCATACACCTCTAATTATTACAAGAAACTGTTAAGTGGCAGTCTTACATGCAAAAAACACAATAAAACCATGATCGGGGTTTAGTTAGCCAGTGGGTAGAAGACACAATTTTACATTGTGCGGCCGTTAGGCGACCGATAGTGAAATTACAAGTGATATCGAGCCTCCTGCCTCGTGCCTCATACGAGGCACTTACTCGTTTCCAGCATTAAGGTGTGCTGGCAGCCGACAAGGACAAAAAGGCTCGTCGCAAATGAAAAAGAATTATGAGAATTAAACCCCCTGGCGTGTTTCGAGCTGGCAAGTCTGAGAACGGTGCGATACTTGAGCTAAGCAAAGAAGTGAAATCAATTAAGCTCCAGAATAAATAATTATTGATACACTAAAGACCGGTACAAGATGTTGAAGAGCCTGAGGTGCTTAGTGCATGCCCATTATATCAGCACATGCAGTTCCAACTGGCCGAGCATAGTGGTCCTGCTAGGGACCCCTACTCGAAAGTGTGCCAATTGTTAAAAAAAAAAAAAATACACTGGCACATTTACTGAGAAAACAAATACACACAAAAACACTTAAATGTCACTAAAATACAAGAATATATTACATAATTAATTTGTGTGACTTAATTAAGCATACAGACAAATTGAATTGGTAATGAATTTGATATGCAAAGTAAGTAATTTAAATATGCTACACTACTGTTTCTCTTAGTCTGTTGCATGTACATTGGTTTGTTTTAACGAAAGGAAACTGTGTCCCTTACCACGGCTCACAAATATGCAAGATCAACTCCTGAAAACTGAAAAACGAAAGTTACTACAAGATAAGCAAAATTTAAAATATATATTAATTAACATGCCAAACTTATTAATCTTGAAACTTAATAAGTGACCATGAAATCTCTTAGCACCGATACCTCGCTGTGGTACGAATTTCGAAATAAAGACTATCTGATTGAGAAAACACTTTTATTATAATAACAATGAATTACACTACAGAAAACACACAACTACTACTTACTCTTTATAACGTATGCTGGTAGAGTGCAGCACATCCCCGTAACCAACCAATAGGGAGAAACTTATAGAATTGCACCACAATTCAAACATCAATACCCCCAGGCAATTATATAAAAGCAATAACTCTGAAATAAGTGCATATACTTATTGAGAACATAATATGTGAAAAGCATTACATAAAATAACAATAAGAAATTAGGTAGCTCTACAGAATAAGAAAAATACAAACCAAAATAGCAATAATAAAAATTAAAACTTTAGATAAAGCCAAGCTTTTGGCAAAAATATTACAATTTTTTAAAAGATAAGACCTTGGGCATCAAATCTGCGACCTGATCACTTGAAACAATGTACTTAAACTTAACAATTCCTTCAGCCACTAGATTATTTATGAAATTATACTTTACACCCACATGTTATGACATTTCGGTCTAGACAGTGTTGGCCATTTTAATAGTTGACTTATTGTCTTCAAAAATTAAAATTGGGCCTAATTCCTGACTACCTATTCCCTTAATTAGTTGCTTAAGAAAGAGACATTCTGTCTAACAGTCTGTCATTGCTACATACTCTGTTTCAGATGATGACATATACACACCCGATTGTTTCTTGGGTTTCCATCCTATAACACAATCATTCAAATTCAAAATAAATCCAGAAATCCTTTTACGATCGTTAATATCAGATGCATAATCGGCAACAGCAAATGAGATTAGTTCTAATTTTTAATTAGTTGAATGCTTGGTAAATTTCAATTTCCAAGTTTTAGTTGTACTCAAGTACCTTGAACTCTCTTTAGCTCCCTAAAGTGTGCATCTGTATAATTGTGTTGAAATTGGCTGAAATATGCCACAGAATAACATAAGTCAGGTCATATGTGTGCCTAACATTATGTACATGAGACTCCCTACTAATTCACAATAAGGTACATGATAGTTTAAATTTTCATTATCTATTGGTAATTGCAACCCAGCGTGAATTGGAATATTACTACCCTGGCATTCTGTCATACTGAATGATATCAAAACTTTTTCAATTAACATTATCAGATTTTTCACTATCTATTCCAAGAAATTTGAATTTATCCTTATTTCCCATATCTTTCATTTTGAATTTGTCTTGCAAATCATTTTTTATTCTAGCAATTTCTTTATCACATTTTGAGATTAAAATTAGGTCATCAGCCCAAATAAGTAAAAACATTGAATCTTTAATGTTTCAACATGGGTCTACTTTACTCCATATAAACCCTATCTCAATTAAGGTTATATCTAAATATTTGTTCCATACTTTAGGAGACACTCCCAAACCATACAAACATTTATGCAACTAACAAACAAAATTATTAGGTACATTTTCTAAACTTTTGGAGGTTTCACATACACTCCCTCCTCAAGATTTCCATTTAAAAATGCCAACTTAAAATATATCACATAGATTTGTAAATCAAATCCAACTGAAAAAACTAGAAGGACTCTTGAGTGTTACCATACGTACTACAGGAGCATACACATCCTCATCAACTGAAGTTTTTTGTTGAAACCCATGCACAACCAACCTAGCTTTCTTTACATCTATACTATCAACTGTCTTCTGGATAAACACACACTTAGTCTATAACATTCACATTAGGTGGACATAGTACATTTTCCCGAATCTTGTTCCTTGCTTGGTTCTCAAGTTCTTCGGTAATTGCCTCTTCCCATCCTTCCTTGGCTTCAACTGATTCCTCAAATGTAGTAAGATTCTCCATAGGTAAGGGACCTACTGATAAGGCAACCATGATGGTCCTATCAAAGTCTTCAATCTTCGAAGGCAATCGAGGTCCCTTCTTTGATCTTCTTTGTTCCGATGTCGGTTGAGTCACTGATGAGGTACTCGTGTGATTCCCGTCCCCATTGGACGATTTGTTTTCTTCAGCTTCATATTCGCTTGGAGTACCAATTATCTCCTCCTGGATACATTTTGAAGTTTCATTGAATGTGACTGAGTGATCAGTAACCACTATTCCAAGATCAACATCCCATAAACGATAACCATTGGTAACATATACTATCATAACAAGCGGCTTACTGCGTTCACTTAATTTTCCGGTACGATCCTTCTTTGGTATATGTGCATTCACTATAGAAACTAAAACACACATGTTTTTCCAGCCTAACCAGATGCCCGTATCATAACTCTGCTTGTTGGGTAATGCAGATGTAGGCAAACTATTAATATGTATCCAGCCATTCGGATAGCTTCACTCCACATTGTTTTGAAAGGCCTGAGTCCAAAATCAAACATCTCGCCATATTCAATAATGTTCTATTCATCCTTTCAGAAATTCCGGACTGCTTAGGATTACTGGCTGTATAAGGCTTGAGCTGAATTCCCATCTGCTTGCAAAAATCTCTTAACACAGAGGAACTATACTCACCTTCCTTGTCTGATCTAAATCGGGAAATTTTGCAGCCGAACTTTTCTGTCACCATAGCTTCATATTCAACAAATTTTTTGAAAGTCCCCTTTATTTTTCATTATCTAGACACACGTGAAATAAGAATAGTGATTAATAAATGTCACATAATACCTGCATTTGTCACGACTTATGATTGGCCCGGCAACTGACATGGTTGAGGTGACCCAGAGTGGATGGGTGTAGAATTGCCCAGAGCCATAACCCAGTGGAGAGTTAATGATGTGGGTCGTTCGGTCGACGTCCCAGGGGGCCCTGGGTGCCTCCGTCAGTTTGAAGATGATGATGTCACGCACTTGATATTACACTACTTACACCTTATGATGAAACTGTAGGCCATCTTGTAAGCCTGAAATATATTAGGAAAATTGTGGGAGGTACTACAAAGGATGTAGCATCCCACGTGTCCCGGAGGACAATGAATCAACACTCATTGAACTTTGTAAAGCTGTTTGCTCATTGTGTTAGATTACATGTGAATAATGAAAGAAAACAGACCCAGCACTTATGGACAGCCGATGACCTTAGCGTGAATATGAGCATGGTATTGTGCGGATACACTGTATCATTAAGCTCTCTCGTGAGAGAGCAGGTGGTTCACCCCACGGTACTTAAAAGAAATCAAATGTTCCAGTTAAGTTCCTATTGAAATGAAGTTATATTGGCCTAAATGATGGTACCTAAAGGGCTCGCGGAGCGGGCGACCAACGCTGCAGGTCTGGCTCGAGTGCTGAGATGGACTGGCGAGTAACATTAGCTTCCATCACAAGTTACGTGAACCGATGTCAAATGCCGAATGGTAAAATAAAACCTAAGCACTATGCAACACGATTGCAATGGTGAAAAAATTGTATAAATTAAATTAAACACATTGGTGATACCCTCGTTGATTAACAAATGATGTTAAGGTTGATGATGTGAAGATCACAGGGAGTGTCACCACACTAAATTAATGTTACTTTGATGGACGTCTTTATAGGCCATCTCCATTTTGGAAAACATAAGTGCTCTTTTATAAATTAACAGTAAATACACTATTACTCTTTCGTGCATAATGTGTCTGTATTTATTTTCCTGTGATGTATATTTCGCTGGCTACAGTGTTACCAGGTGGCTGTCTCCTGAAGGGATGGACGAGTCCACCTGGGCAAAGGGGTGTGGAATGCCATGCTCGATTGCTCTTAATACAATAAAAAAAACAGTGACTGTAGCTTTGAATGAGATGACGTTGTTGATGTGTTTAGAAAAATGTTGCCCAACTATTGGTTACACTTTGGGGCACTTAGCACCTCAATTTCGGCTTACAGGCCAGGTGACGCCACTTGGTGATTCGTTACATCGTATGTCGCGGAGCGAGCTGCTACTACGCAACAACCAATGGCCCGTGAACCCAACGGCTGTAGCTTTGGGGTAAACACTGTTTTGGATTGCCTACTAATTTATTAAAAGAGTTACCTATTGTAATGAATAGTAGGACAGTCTCTTGAGTCAAGTAATACCTGTTGGCAGGAAGGTGCAAGTTCCATTCTTGTAAACCTGCACTACGCACTCTTGGCCTGATAGGGTTGGTGCGGACCGGTGCAGCTGGTACAGTTGATGTGACTGCAGTGGTCAGAGTGGTCACAAGGAGCTCGTGGATGCGTGATTCATGTCAAACTGCTCCTCCTCTGGTGACCACTTAACCGCACAGTCCCCCATGTGTCTCANCGTGATTCATGTCAAACTGCTCCTCCTCTGGTGACCACTTAACCGCACAGTCCCCCATGTGTCTCATCATGCTGTCAGGCACATCAGACGGTGGGTGGCTTCAGCTGGTAGCATTACCTCAGTGCATACTCTGTTTGCTGCTGGGGGGTCGGGGTTCTGCNCAGACGGTGGGTGGCTTCAGCTGGTAGCATTACCTCAGTGCATACTCTGTTTGCTGCTGGGGGGTCGGGGTTCTGCCCTGGCGAGGCTGACGTCCCGTTATATGCATGTATGGATGGGGTGTCCCCACCACATGTGATGCATGCTGGGCGGATCAGGTGGGGCGGCCAGTGGAGCGGCGGAGAGGGGTGGTGGACCCCTCCACCACTGACTCCTCTTTGCTACTGTTGCTGCTGCGGTGTGGAAGACGGTGTGACGTGAGTGTTAGTGAAGGGGAAGGAGACGATCCTGAAGAAGGGCTGTGAAACCCCATTACGCTCCCCCCATCACTTTGGCCGACATCCCCTGCTGGTGGACCTGCTGAAGGCGCCGCAGCAGAGCCATCGAGCTGTCCTGTGGAGAGCTCTGTCCCACAGGTGTATCTGGCGACTCGCCATCGGCAGCATCTCTGGTGACCAGCGTTGTGACACCAGTCGTCATGATTCTACGGAGTGACCCTTCCGGGCGTGCAGTGATGCGTGGTGGTTGTGCTGTTGGTGGTTGTGCTTGGCGGCGGTGATCCTCCTTCGAGCACTTCTTCCTCCTCCATGTCCCTTGTGGGTGTCATGGCGTAGAAGAGGCGCCGGAGAATTTTCCCAACACTGCCGGGACTTCATATTCCGACTTCGTCTCTGGCGGCGATTGGTGTGCTGTTTACCTGGTGCTCGACACCTAGCTGGTCACATGTCATAACGCTTGGCATCCCCACAGCCAATTGTAGGTCTCGCGGTGGACGGTGGCCCTCCTCCTGTTGCTCAGCCTGTATGAGGTATGTGGTGTACCCTTGAGGCTTCATCACTGATCGTGGTCCACTCCACTTCTGGTCGAACCTGGACCAGAAGTTGTTCGCGCCGCTGTATATTTTGTACTCCCTGACAAAGACCCGTGAGCCAGGTGCCAACTGTCGTGGTGCTAGTGGTGGTAGGCACCCATTTCTCAATGTAGCGGTCTTGTTTTCAGTGAGCTGCTAATAACTCTGCCTCCCTGAGCTGTCTTATGGTTGTCCCATCTTGTGGTTCGCCCGTGTCCTCTGTCTGGCATGCGGCAAATTATCCAGGTAGTATGAGCTTGCGACCCTGCAGGATCGCTGCTGGAGTCTGCCCTGTTGCTAGATTCACCCGTCGCCTTACTGTGAATAAGGAGGCAGGTAAATGCTCGGCCCAGCTGGTGTGGTCCTTCCCCATGCTCAGGTATAACTGGGTCTTGAGGTCTTGATTTCTTCTCTCGGTGGGGTTTGACCTTGGGTGGTATATTTGTGTTCTATGGTGGTTTACCACCCACCGAGTGCACAGCTAACGCCAGTACCTCCCAGAGAACTGGGCACTGTTGACGATGAACAGGTTTTTTGGGTATCCCCAGCAGGGGTAGAACTCAGTTTCCAGTGTCCATGCAATGGTGCATTCCCGTGTGGTGGAGACTGGGTAGGTTTCGTCCATCTAGAAAATCCATTACTCACAACTAGGATGAACTTCTTCCCTGTGGACGTGCGGGAGTAGGGGCCCATCAGATCTAAGGACACGGTCTGGAACGGTTCCTTCGGCACCCTGGGTTGGTGTTGGGTCAATTCTCCTGCTCTTGAAGTGGTTGCAGGGGACGCACTCCTTCGCGTACCTGTGTATGTCCCTGCTTGCTCCTGGCCAGCGGAAATGCGGGTGGAGATTCCTGGCCATCTGGGTTGCCCCAGTATGGCCAATAAAATGGCAAAGGTGGGCGTGCCTTAGCATGTATTCTAGTGCTTATTTTGGCACATAGAGGCACCAGGTCTCATCGGGATGTTGCCGACAGTTCTTGACTGGATGCGCTACCACTCACCATCTCCTTGTATGATTTACGCCTTCTTGGCCCGCGTTTGTGCGCATTGATGTTGGATGTTGATGACAAAGGTCTTGAGTTCATTGTTCCTGGGTTCCGTGTTCGGTGTGATCTCTATGGAGTTGCAGGTTACCTGCTTGTTGCCTGTTGTCATCTGCTGTAACACAATTTGTTGTGGAGTGGGTGTTACTGTGGGTTTGTTATGTTGATATGACTATGTTGCATGCTCTTGTTTTGGTCAGGGGCAGTGAGCGTCCGGCTCGCCTACCTTACCGGCTAGTTTCCCGCCGGTGGTTTCCTGCCATTGCTTACTTCCTCCAATCACTTTCTGCAGGTAGGACATTCACTATGGCAGTGGTATTGTTGGTATGGACTATGCCAGTGGTATTGTTGGTATGGACAATACTTGCATTGAAAAGGGGGGCATTCCTTCTAATTGCTCCCGTCTGCATGGCTGCAGCTGCCGCGTTTTGGCCAGCAGTTACATGTGTAGCAAGTCGGCTATTCCCAGTGTTATTGTGAGTTGTTTGGCTCACCCCTTTCGTGCTGTGTCCAACTGATGGCTGTGCGTTACGGTTCCCTGTATTGTGGTCAACGGGGCGTGGTTGGTATAGGCCATCCCATTCCCTCCGGTGTGCTTTCTGTTTTTTATTGGCTTGGTCAAAGAAGGCTGTGGATCTCATGAATTGATCCACAATGCCGTGTATAAGTGGTGCCATGGCCAATTTGAATTCGGATTTCTCTATTGACGCTATTACATCCAACAGTTCTGTGTCTCCCATTTGTGGTAGAAAATGTCTGATTATATTGACTGTACGGGTGAAAAATGAAGTTAGCATTTCAAAATCACCATGTGCTCCTAAAACAACATGGCTTTGATCCTGTAATTATGAGAAAGGGTTGGCGAAACGGCTCTGAGAATCATTTTGAAATTCGATCCATTGCATACCAAAGTGGGCAATGGACCGCCACCATGTATGTGCCTCGTCTGACAATTGGCCTTCTATGCAGCCAGGCCACTATGGTTCACAAACACAATACCTGCCCAATCGTCTGGTGCAGTTGCTCAGGAACGCCTGCGGGTCTTCGTTGGTGTTTCCCGCGAAGGTAGGCAGCGACTGGAATCGGACTGGTGTTGTGCCCGTCACTGTTGTTGGTGCCACAACTGCTTGTGTTGATGTCCTGGCCACCTGGTGTGGTGTGTGGCACCAATAGGTTTCCCCATGGTGATGCTGCTCCGTCAAAGCCCATTGAATGCGCTAGCAGATTGGGTGGATTGCTGGTATTTCCACTGTCCTC
>NQII01001342.1:80848-111817 GCA_002778355.1 Clitarchus hookeri
GGTTAGGCGACGCAGTCGGACACAGGAAAACCCATACGTGCCATGGAAATTAAGAGGGAGCACGGGATGATCCGCTTGGCCCATCCAGGGGTACTCCCTGGAACTCGGATCAGACGAGGTTGGACTCGTGCTGGCAGTGGTTGACTCCGCATGCTGGAGAAGGCTCGGAGAGATTCCCCCTCTTGCTAAAAGAGCCGGACGTTGAACAGGAGTGTTCCGGGGGCGTGCCCGAGATCACGTCAGGGGCGTGGGTAGTGCTCCGGCTATACCACACGCTTGGTAATCTGAGTGCTAGAATCTCAGGCCTTGTGGTAGGACATGCTCTGTGTGATTTGCAATATCAGATCGGGGCTCTGCCTGGTGCGGCCTGTGTACAGGTCGGGGCAAACGGGTTTGGTCAATTCAGAAAGCGCAGGTCATGTCTGCGATGAGAGGGCGTGATCCCTCTTCCCCGCCTACTGGGAGGCCGGGGTGCGGTATGGCCCTGTGGCTAAGAGCACCCCGTTAACAAATAAGAGCTCGACTTAACGGTCGTGTTTAGCAGTAACCTGTCCTCAGTGAGGGGTGTGGGGGGAGGATAATACGGTCACTCCAGTGGGAGGAGCGTAGGTTGGACGCTTGAGGCGGTGTGGCAGTACTATGTTATAGTAACCGAGCCCAACCTACTTACCGATTTCTTGAAAGGATGGGTGATGCGTCTCTTATAGCCTCTCAACATCCATGGCAACCCAAGGCTTCTCGTTCCACCCCCGTTTAAACGGATTGGGCTCTGCCGCCCGGTCCCTATGGGAATCAGCTTCCTAGCGGCTGTATAGGGGTATCTGCCGCGATGGCTTGGGCCGATAGTTAGTACCAAGGCCCGACCACTTGGCGGGGTGTTGGACCTCTTGGCAGTCAGGCCACTGGGGCCCAAAACAGGAATTTCCCTGTTAAGAAATTCTAGGATGGTAAAGGACGCGTGTCTGATGCCATCGGGGCCGGTCTTATGGGCGGCGTGGCGAGCACGGCTTTCAGTGACGACAAAAAGGGTTTCTGGGGGCGTCCCCGAGATGACGTCAGGGGTGTGGGTAGTGAGCACTGGTAATGTGTGCGTTGAGAGGGCGTGATCCCTCTTCTCCGCATACTGGGAGGCCGGGGTGCGGAATGGCCGAATGGCTAAGAGCGCCCCGTTAACAAGTAAGACCACGGCTTCGGCTGTTTTTTATGCTAAACCATGTCCTCAGTGAGGGGGCACGGTACTGTAGCTCGCAGTATGTTCGCGCACTGCTCGCACCAGAAGTGTCCCGAGATGTTTACCACATCCCATTTAGTTGGTAGCACTGTTTGATTACATATGTCGGGAAGAATTCGGCCGTGGTTATCTGTGGTTGCCTGCTCTATTCCTGAACGTTATTCGATAATGAAATAACAAATGTAAATAAACTGCATAATTAAATACCTATTAGACATGAGACTTGTGTATAAACTGTAAGATCTGAATGCAAGTAATAAAATAAATCGCAAGAAATCTCAATTAAACAGCAAATTTCAAGGCTGGAGTCAAATACTTATGAACCAAAAGTCCCAAAACATCACGAGCAGAAAATTTTTTAGACACAGTGTACGAATCTCGCGAAGAATATGCATTTCCAAACAAACTATAAACAAATAAAACATTGCAAAATTACCGAAATTCATACTGTCAAGAAAAACCAGAGTCAAATCATGCAAAATAATATTTCAAACACATGGAATGACCAGAAAAATAATTTTAAAACTCGGCAAAAATATTTTAATAAATGTACAAATATAATTAAATACCTTTCGAAGAACTTTGAACTTAGCATGAAACACAGTCGAGCAGCTGGCAGTGCTGCGCCGACAAGATGGCGTCAGCAATGTAACAGAATAATTCGTAACCCATACTAAAAGAAACATTACATACCATTATTTAACGGTAATTAAAATTACATTCAAACATAAACAGTGAAGAAACGTACGCTCAATGAATGAAATCACTATAAACCTGGAAATAAAATTGTCTAAGAATGAACACGAGTTGTGAAATCGCAAATAACAGCTACGTAAATAAGTATAACATGCAGCAGAAGTTTCGTCAAAAAACATTTACAAGACAATATCACGTGAATTTAAATTGAGATTTAACATTTCCAAAATACAGTGCTCTTAAAGAAACGTTTACATAAACACATAAAAGAACCTCACTGTGGTGAGCATAAACATACGTACTGTTGTGAATAAGAGACAAACTCGTTTTAACTGTCAAAAATAATCGTGGCTATTACAACATTACAGAATGTCAAATGAACAAGTGACACACTATCGCACAAATAACCATGACTATTATCTTAGTGCGACATAGATAAACACACTAGCGGCCGGCCGGCAAGCCGGCGCGCAGTCGACCCTTGACTTTAAGATCAAGCAGACACACGTAACAGTGAGAAACGTGAGTAAAGTATAAAACAAACATGCAAATGTCAAAATATGTCATAACGTTAAATGAGCGGTCGGGGATAGTAATGCGGACATCATCCGGCGACTATGTTAAGAAAAGTCAGAATATTACACCACGTTCCTATTTAAAATAAAATGGGCGCCAGCTCACTGGGAGAGCACAAAGTCACGATTCTCAGGATCGAGGGCCGAACGACCACGTGATATATAGCCAGGGTATTCAGGCACCCCAGCACGCCTTAATATTACCTTTTTGCCTTATAAATGAAGGATGTCTCCTTGAGGCGTCAATGACTTCCTGGATAGGGCCAGGGTCCGAGATACAACACAAAAATGAGAACTCACAAGTTTTGGTTAACTCAAGTAAATTGTATTGCCGAATAGTATACACAGTTACATGTAAGCAATGCCAATTAAAATGGACCTGACTCACAAGGTCTGCCAGTGGCCATTACTATACAAAAAAGCCAAGAATGGCGCGAAAACTTACAAGAGTAATTAAACCTCCGGGGTTGGTACATTGAGCTGACGGAAGGGTGCTGCGAACGCTGTTGATAAATTAAATAAAAGTTCCAGTAAATTACTTTAATCTATTGCAGTTAAGTATTCAGAACAAAGTATGAGTGTCCCCCGCGATGTGACGCACGTGCAGCACCTGACCCGTGGAATCAGGCTCGCAGAGATGGCGCGAGCGGCGTCCTTGCCGAGAGCCCGCTATACCCCGCGAGGTAATTTAATTAACTGACCTCATTAACATAGAACTTGAAACATATACTCATAAAACACTGAAACATTCTGAGTGAGTTTTCTTAATCCTGTCGAGNTCATTAACATAGAACTTGAAACATATACTCATAAAACACTGAAACATTCTGAGTGAGTTTTCTTAATCCTGTCGAGTTAAGAGTTCTTAATTAAGCACTAATTCCGATACAAAACATGATTATGTGGTGCCTTGCAGAGCACATGGGAAATTTAGGTCTGTTAAGTTTTGGGGCACCCTACGACCAGAACGGTCAGGTTGAACGAAAGACTAATTATTTCCAATTTTACTAATTGGCTTGATTAGAGACACAATTGCACTCGGAAAATTATATAGAACACATCAAATACCCTAGCCTCGTTACTATACACCTCATTTAATATGCACATGGCGTGCATTTATTCTGCTATTACTTTGCAATCCCCTAAGGGCGAATTTCACAAACATTTTCCAGTGAGCGATAAATTCTAAGGCTATTTACTACACATTCTAACACTTGATTCCTATCCTAATTACACAGATCTCTCTAGGGACACNATTCTAAGGCTATTTACTACACATTCTAACACTTGATTCCTATCCTAATTACACAGATCTCTCTAGGGACACCACGGGCACTCGGTTGGATCACTCTGTGAACGATGCAGACACCCATCGGGACGTACAACGTGCGTGTTCTGCGGGCCGCACTGGTGCAGCGACTGTGGGCCAATGACGTGATGACAGTGGCCGTGCCAGACCACACAGGAGTGGTCCACGTCAGTCTTAAAGACACTTTAACTTATAAAGAAAACAATACTAATAAATATATCATCGGGACCATGCAACAAATTCATTACAAACACTTAGTGCACATACCACCTCCTGACATTATTAGATAACCGTGGTTAATATCTTGGTTGCCTTATCATTTTCATACACAGGGAATGGTTATACAAACACTCCGGCCAGGCCTTCCAGTGTCCGATACACCTAGGCCACCCGCCCTAGGTGCAGGTATAGCTACAGCCGTCACAGTACTTGAGAAAAGTTTACGGCCTATTTTAATTCCAAAATAGGATCAGTGCCATGGCAATACGGACGGATTTCATAAAAAACACGTTATGTTTTATTTATGTAATTTACATATACAAGAATTAATTATTTTGGAAATTTGTACTTTCTTATATACCTACGTACATTTCATGAATAAAATTTACGTTATTCAGGATGTCTAGCACAATAGTTTGACAAAATTCATGTACAAATCCCGTACACATGTATTCAAATTTAAGTATGTGTCACACAAAGATTTCAGAATTATTAGACTTTTATTTGAGCTAAAGTATTGTTTACAATTCATAGTGCCAGATTCACTAAATATTTTAATTCAAAATGATATTTCTTTCAAAATGTTTACAAAAACATTAAACATAAAAAAAAATACACGAGCCAAATAAAAAATTTTAATAGTACAAATTTTGCTGTCAAAAATAACTTCTTTTCATAATGTGTATTTACAACAGATTGTGACAGCAATATNTTAATAGTACAAATTTTGCTGTCAAAAATAACTTCTTTTCATAATGTGTATTTACAACAGATTGTGACAGCAATAATTTTAAACAATTTGTGGATGAAATATTTGATGATGATGTTAATGCTTGTGTATGAGAACCAAATACCTTTGAATATTACGTATTTGAAATAGAAGGGCAGATCCAGCCTTACTTTTTTTGATAAAACAATTACAGAGTGAAAATACTATTGTACCAAAAAAACAAACGTATTTAATAAGTTTTGCAGTTAAACGTTCCATACATTGATGCTGCTCAACTTTTACACCTACAAAAATTTTTAACAGAAACATAAACTATAGCTGTATTTCAATAACTTTTTGGCTTTGAAACTAAAAAATGCAAATCAATTAATGAGCATAAACTTAGGTCAATTTATTAATTTATTTACAAACACTACAAATAGGAAATTGCCCAAGGGAAGCTAGGTTAGGACTGAATGTAAGTGCAAACTGAGTATTGGTTAGGGCAATTCCATGATAGTGAAACATACTTGCACACCTAATCACAGTGTATAGCTATGTTTTTTTGTTTAATTCCGAACTTTGCAAATACCATAACAAAGTTTCAGAAAGCTTTGAAGTGACGTTAGNTTAATAGTACAAATTTTGCTGTCAAAAATAACTTCTTTTCATAATGTGTATTTACAACAGATTGTGACAGCAATATTTTTAAACAATTTGTGGATGAAATATTTGATGATGATGTTAATGCTTGTGTATGAGAACCAAATACCTTTGAATATTACGTATTTGAAATAGAAGGGCAGATCCAGCCTTACTTTTTTTGATAAAACAATTACAGAGTGAAAATACTATTATACCAAAAAAACAAAAGTATTTAATAAGTTTTGCAGTTAAACGTTCCATACATTGATGCTGCTCAACTTTTACACCTACAAAAATTTTAACAGAAACATAAACTATAGCTGTATTTCAATAAATTTTTGGCTTTGAAACTGAAAAATGCAAATCAATTAATGAGCATAAACTTAGGTCAATTTATTAATTCATTTACAAACACTACAAACAAGAAATTGCCCAAGCGAAGCTAGGTTAGGACTGTATGTAAGTGCAACCTGAGTATTGGAATAAGGTTGTTATAAGAAGAGATAAACCACAAACATACCACATAATTTGTATTGGTTAGGGCAATTCCATGATAGTGAAACATACTTGCACACCTAATCACAGTGTGGACAGCTATGTTTTTTTGTTTAATTCCGAACTTTGCAAATACCATAACAAAGTTTCAGAAAGCTTTGAAGTGACGTTAGNAGCTATGTTTTTTTGTTTAATTCCGAACTTTGCAAATACCATAACAAAGTTTCAGAAAGCTTTGAAGTGACGTTAGTAGCAAAAACTACAACAAAGCTAATTATGTATTTAAATAATGTTTCAGTTTAATTAAAAATATTTGTTTTTACGAAAACAGGCAAAGAATGATGCCAACAATTTTTGCAGCACTAAGGCAAACAAACTAATGGCACCAAGAGTTCAGCCAAACCATTGTGTAAGTAAGTAAGAAATCTTACAACTAACAATTAATAATCTAACTTCAGATACACTTGCAAAAGACCGACATTAGAACAAGCCGAAAACAGGTATGCAAACGTAAAAATACAACAATTATAGTTTTCATTCCAATATTTACAGGCTCGCATTTGTAATACCTCAGTACTTATTCTATGCCCGAATAGTGATGTGAACAATGCATATTTCTTGGACCCTAAAAGAGAAAATCAATGAGTAATCATATTTCCACCACTATCTCGTGCAGCTACATGAAGCACTTTCTATTATGGTATTTATCCCGGGCATGTGAAGAAATTATAGTACAATTCCCAGTTTTCCCAGTGGCTAAACACACTGTTATTTACTTACCTTGTTGAAGTTTTCCACTTATTTCCTTCCACACATTGGTTTTATGAAGAGTGTCGCAGCATTTGGGGTGTGCAAATTCGTATAATTCACTTTTTTTGTTGCGAACAAACTCAACAACTCATTGTTCATGATGATCGGAGCGAGACTAAAACGTGGCTACATTCTCACTAGGCGGTATCTGTCAAAATCCACTTGAGTGCCATAGTATGGATCGCCCACTGAACGATCGAGACTTGACCAGACCTCTTAGTCGGAGTCCCTCCATTGGATTGCATGCTATCGATGTTGATTGGACTGTGACTTGACTATGAGCTGACTTAACCGTGTGAATCGATCTTAAGCCATAGCTGCAACAAATGTAAATTTGCAGAAGCCAGTTACAGCACATGCAGCATCTCACAACCAGAACTTGGACTCTTGTATACACAATCAGAGTGGTCAGAATCCTACCTCCTAACAATGGCGCAGAACTGCGACACTGGGAACTGGCCCACCAATACTTCACCAGATCCAGACAGACATCTAGTTTAAACATAAGATGACCCCTCCTCCACAGTTTAAATTTCCCGCCTAACCCTATTTTGCGTCCTGGCTGCTGGGTTCACCATTTGCCAACCACTGCTCACCAGACTGCAGTATGCCACCACTTGCGGCTTGATGAAGCTCGTCTAGTCAGTGAAACGTCATGCGAACACGCATCCAAGTGGAAAATGTGTTCTGACTTTTGTTTGTGATTGTCTATCAAACACGTACTGCCCTGTGTGTACTTGTACATTCTGTGTACTTGATATAATGTTATTAGTTTTTAGAACGTTCAATAAATTATTTATTTGAAATGTTCTGACTAGGCTTTATTAATTTGTTGGGATTGTGGCAAACATAAGAAACTTAAGAGCTTCACAATTGTGTTTCGAATAACTAGAATAAAGTTAGATGCGGCTTTAAAATAATTAATTTATTCATAAAAAGAGTTTATTGTTAAAACGTATAAATTTTGCATGTCCAATATCTGTACTCACATACAGACACACTGGCCTAGAATGACGGAGATGCAACAATGAACTTGCAACCGACACAACACATGTTACAGTATATTTATTCCTGCAGTGCAAAAACTGATCTCTCACATCATAACTTGCCTAAGTACATTTAAAAACCACAGTGTGTAGNATTTATTCCTGCAGTGCAAAAACTGATCTCTCACATCATAACTTGCCTAAGTACATTTAAAAACCACAGTGTGTACAAACTTTAGAGATGTGAGAATATTCAAATAGTTGCGAATAGTAAATCAAGAACTATTCACATTCAAATATCTTAAGTAGGGATGTGTCGAATAACAAAAAATATCGGTTCCGGTTCTACAATTTAAATACTTGCATTTTGCTTGCAACTTCATTCAACCAATGCAGGTAAAATTCATTAAATGTTTTATTTAACCTACAGANATTTATTCCTGCAGTGCAAAAACTGATCTCTCACATCATAACTTGCCTAAGTACATTTAAAAACCACAGTGTGTAGAAACTTTAGAGATGTGAGAATATTCAAATAGTTGCAAATAGTAAATCAAGAACTATTCACATTCAAATATCTTAAGTAGGGATGTGTCGAATAACAAAAAATATCGGTTCCAGTTCTACAATTTAAATATCGGTTCCATTTTGCTTGCAACTTCATTCAACCAATGCAGGTAAAATTCATTAAATGTTTTATTTAACCTACAGAAGAAAAGAACAATAACAAAGTGTGAAGATAAGATTTAATGTATACAGATAAACTTGTATTAAATTTATTTAAGGTTAGTAAACGTGTAACAAAATTATTATTTTTTTTACATTAATAGGTGGAGATTGTGATATGTTTGGAAAATACTTGAACTAAATAACTCACAGTGCTAAAAGTCTAAACATTGTGCCAGTGACAGAGCAGCCGGTTTTTTTTTGCTTCTTTTATGCACTGACCTGCTGGTTTTTTTTTGCTGTGTTGGAATGCCTGGAATGCCCTTCTTCCCTTCTCCGGCCCTCTTGACTAGGCTATTCTCTGTCTTACAGGAAACAAAGAAGGCCTAGAGACATGTATTGATCGGCTAGCAGTGCTGCTTACAGGGGCGGGTTGACTGATAAATACAGATAAGGGAGAGGACAGTTTACGACTACCACTTCTTAATTTTTTTTTCATGTATGGCATACCCCAGAATTTTTTCCCTATATTTTTGGGAAAAAGGGAACGCTATACAGGAGGTAGTTGTTAACCTAAAACCGGTTCTGAGTCAAACCTCAAGAACCAGTATAAATTGGAACCGAAGAACCAAACCGACCCATCCCTAATCTTAAGTCAAAATTTTGAATAATTTACATTCCCGGATGAAGTGGTTATTTCCTTGACATTATATGTTTACCCATTTGAAGTCATTCATTTCAACTTTTCCCAGCGAGGTTGTGTACACTGGTGTGATAGTGAACAACTCATTTAGAAACATGATAAAAACTAGAATTATTAAAAAAAAACCATTACTCACATTTATCTTCACTGAAGCATTTATAAAAGTAGGATATATATTTCTTCTTTCATATTATTTACAGCCGAAGAAATAGGCATTAAAGGGTTACGTCTCTGCAGTTGTACACTATGAGTGCAAAACAAAAACCTCTTTGTAAAGCTTTTATCCACATACTACACTGGTGAACAGCGGACACTAGGGAAAGGTGAATAGTAGTGATTCGTTACTTTAGCATTCGTCACTGTGCTGGATCTGAAGTAAAGAGTACACATTCTTGGAAATACTCGTTACTTTAGTACCTATCTGTCTCAGGTTTTTGCACTCTCTGTAGGATTCGTGCCGAAGAACAATGCTAAGATNAACAGCGGACACTAGGGAAAGGTGAATAGTAGTGATTCGTTACTTTAGCATTTGTCACTGTGCTGGATCTGAAGTAAAGAGTACACATTCTTGGAAATACTCGTTACTTTAGTACCTATCTGTCTCAGGTTTTTGCACTCTCTGTAGGATTCGTGCCGAAGAACAATGCTAAGATGCACATTAAAAAAGTAAAAAGTTCCTCTACTCCAGGCAGCTTTGTACATCATCTCTCTTTAGGGAGGTTGAGGGGGGAGGTGTGATGGAGGGCGGAAACAGCAGTTACATCTTTTGGAGGAAGTGGTAAACCTTTGTTTCGTTCTAGCATTTTAAAATGCCTAGTTCCGTGCATCACGAAAGAGTTGACGTTAGCAATATTTTTATTTGGATTTGTGCGCGCTCTGAATATTATAAAACTCGTCTCTGTCTGTTAGTACGCTTATCACTCGAAAACCACGTATCCAATTTACGCATTCTTTTTATTTTTTAAAAATTCATAGTTATGTTTTCTGGCCAGGTTTTAGTATATATTTTGTTACATAAAGTACCATAAGGAATAAGCAGCCACTACAATAATGACTCAAATCGGAAAAAAGTTTGCTCCCAGCGTGCTCCCTTGCAATATGCTGTCTAAACCATTAAAGATGGAACAATATCATGTAGTAAAGAATTGTGTAAAATATAGAAAGAACTAAAAGAACTCTGCAGTAGCATATATCTATCTATAACAAAGAAATACTAATAAGCGTTTTTTACCATTATATTCACAGAGACATTGAGTTTTATAATATGTATAGAGTATAGAAGATTAACACTAAGCAAAATTATCTTTATAAAAAAAAAAGGGGGCAGAGGGGGTTGCTTGTACTTATTTACGCGCGTTAGAAGTTATACTTCTTTGGCGTGACTAAAATAAAATACATCTATTGTTATGCCCTAACACAGTACATCTTCGCCAAATTTACGGGTTGATTGTTTCCCCAAGATACGAGATAAATATCCCTACCACGTTCACTGTCGAATTTCGTTACACTGCACGCGCACAACTTCCGTTGCACACTAAACTTTTACCCTCAACACGCCAAAAGAAGTATAACTTCAAAAAACCTAAACAACAATTATGTAGTCCACACGAGCGTAGCCGCCGGCACAGCTAGTCTATTAATAAGTATGAAAGAGTATTATGCATGTAATCTTGGGGATGAAAAGTAACTTTTGAAGTGTTACACAAGTATGATAACAGACAAAAAAAAAAGTTGACAGTTGTTATGTAGTTGTAGTTCCATAACAAATGATAAACTAAGTGTAAATAAAGAAAATAGATTCTGAGAATCCGATAAACATTTTCATATTTTCTGGCCAACAAAGGGTTACATCAATCCACGTGGCTATCTGCTAAAAATTAACACACAATACGATCAAGTAATCTACCTACTTTGAGAGATCAACTTATGCCGCAATAAAAGAAAATACCCAACATAAATTACAAGTAAAATAACATGTATACAATTTACTATGTTAAGCAAAAATTGAGTGTGCTAAGTGTACAAATCTTTTAGTAACGAGTAAGGAACTGGAGTAACGGTTCTAATGTTCACAGCTCACCACGTATTTCCGTAAGTCCGGTAAAATGTAGCAAGTAACTAGGAAACGAGTCTTCCATTGTGAAGTAACTAGTTTGATAGGCCGCAATCCGGTTGCAACCGTTCACATCTAAATGTTTGCATTTACAAAGCATTTCATCTACCATAATACAACTTACGGTGAACAAATTCTGTTACCGACCTACAAACAGTTTGTAATGCATTCGTGAATGGCACTGAAACCATAAGGACCGAACTGCAGCATTAGGATAATCTGCTACCAAGTACCAATACAACCGTAAAAATATGCCTATTAAACTTTATGGCTTCACGCATTTCANTTAGGATAATCTGCTACCAAGTACCAATACAACCGTAAAAATATGCCTATTAAACTTTATGGCTTCACGCATTTCATAAACAATGATAATTGCTGAAAATAAAACTGCAATACCAAGAAAACAGTTTCCTTCCCTTTGTTTTATTGCATCCTGATAATTTAATGTTGGTTATGCACAAAAATGTTTCTAAGGTTGATAAAATTTAAATGCATTATCCATAAAGCATTATAATAGAGCATATTTCCTGGTTCACATGTTTTGAATGAAAATTTTTTTGTCTACGTATACTGTATTGGAAATGTTAACCTGATACGAGATTTTCTGTATTGAATGTGTTTGTTAATGTTTGAAATTAATTTGACAATCTCTATATCCCCAGTCTGTAGACAATTAAGTAACATCTAGTCAGAGTAAATAAATAAAATTAATAAAGCCTTTATTTTTATTGCAAAGAACTTTGAGCTATTTTCTGACGACCAAAATGTATCCGTTCTTCCCTGTGGCATAAAGCATGCTCTATCATATATTGTCACAATGTAGAACTTATATATTCATATTTCATTAAAAAAATATGTATGTATGTATGTACACACACACAAATACACACATGGTACGTTATTTATTAATAGTTGCATTTTGGAGCATTAATTTGATGTTCAATAGGCTGAAAATTATCATGTAAAAATGGTGTACCTACTGCACTTAAAAATGCAAGTATTATTTGTGTGGGAATAGTTTGTTGTGTAGTCAGTGAAATAAAATTTTTTTAAAATAGATTTAATGAATTAAATTTTAACTGGTAGCTATTTTCGAAACTATTACCAAAGTTATTCGAAAATTTTACTATTCAATTAGAAAATATTTGAACACCAAAATCCACTATTCGCACACCCTTAACTAACATGAGGTAATTTTATGTAACTTTAGCAGGAAGAACTAACAATTCATTCGGTAAAAAGCAACATGCCATTTCACGTCACCACTTCTAAATCTTCCAATTTGTAACAGTTCCTCTATCACCACATCTAAATGTTAAGTATAATGAAAGTAATCAAAACTTAAAATCTTGTTTCAGTTTTAAATCACTAATTCAAAATTCATTATTTTTGCTGTAATAAATATCAAATATGCTAAAATATAAAACATGTATTATTTTCCTGCTATTAGCAGCATCGATAGAGGGAGAAAGTAGAGGGGAAGGGGATGTGTATGACACACCTGAGGTGACTAGGACCCATACACTATATTATTTTGCACTGATATTTTTTAACAGTAACAATTAAATCAATATTTCAATAGCAAATGTTTATTTTACAAATACAATACCAAAAACTATGTTAAAAGAATATTTCAACTGCAAACTGTTTCTTATCAGCCATTAGAAGACACCAAGTTAAAGTTTCATTTAATCAAAAATATAATACTTTTAAGTTAATCACAGTACCAAACACGTGTGGTATACAAACTACTTAAAAAAACATGTGAACATGTTACTCTTAGGGTGATTTTTCAAAGGTTTTTTTTTTAAAAAGTGAAAAACAGTAGTAATAATAATAATAAAAAGGTACATACTCAAAAGTTTTGCCACTGCATCACCTTGCACCAGAGATGCAGGGGAAATCATTCAGCAGCATGCACACTGTCTGAGCCCAGGTGAACAAACAAAGCTCTTGATGGCACACAGCCATTTTGTGACTTTTCCATCCCCCAGCCCACATGTGAATATGAGACTGGGGAAGTACCAACTTTTTTTCTCATCAACTTGCCATAATGACCAGTTCTAAATCTTCCAATTTGTAACCGTTCCTCCACCACCACNCAACTTTTTTTCTCATCAACTTGCCATAATGACCAGTTCTAAATCTTCCAATTTGTAACCGTTCCTCCACCACCATAACTAAATATGCTTTTCTGTGTGAGAAACTGAAATAAGTAACTATGCAACTGAAATACGTACAGCAAAATTCTGTTACAACGTACTTCACATTAATGCAAGATTTTCGATTTGTGCNACTATGCAACTGAAATACGTACAGCAAAATTCTGTTACAACGTACTTCACATTAATGCAAGATTTTCGATTTGTGCCTACGTCAAGCAAGTAAAAATATTTCACTTCAACATATGATATTAACAGTAACTTTCAGTACAACTAATATAGTTTTACCTAGTGCCTTCCAAAATGGGATTAATTAAATGTCCATACACAGGGTTTGCATAAAAGTATTGATTGTTTAACCATTTACAACCTAAACTGGGTTTTGTTTGCCAATACAACATGTAAATATCATGCAGATTGCAGAGTTGCTTTCAGTATATTGTTTACGTACACCCTGCAGATAATCAATTCTCGCTGTCAACCTACACCACCATAGATTCTCATGTATCAACATTCAGTAATGGTGTTGACGTGCAGCGCAGCACCATCTTCAATTCTTTTCAAAATAAAAACAAGAGTGTATTAATGGAAAGCAATATATAGGTGTTTTGGTACCACATCTCATACCATACAATAAACACCCTTACAAGAATGCCTGTAAAATTGCTACCCTTGTAAGATCTAAACAGATACATTCTAAACCTTAAATTTTTTAGAAATTGCATGTCAAAGTGGACAACAACCCACCCTACACATCTGTGAATACTATGCTTAAAAATCTCTAGCATACAATCAAAATTAATTTAAATCAATAGATAGACATCTTATGTATTAAATGATACTCCAGAAGCACAAACTTTATACCCTCCCCCTTCTCGACAAAAATTTTAATTTATTATTTATTATTTTACTGTGCACAATAATTTTCAAGCACTTCTAGTAGGAAAAATAAACAGGATTTGTTACTGAAACAATTTTATTCAAAAGATTAATTAATGTCTTAATAAACTTCCTTCACTGTTATTTGTTAAGAGTACATGTGATTTTTTAAAAATATTCATGAAATAAGTAAGAATCGTGTATTTGTAAATTACAAATTACTTTATATTTCCAGGATATAAATTGTGCATTTCGTATTTCACAAAGTACCTCTTTATCTTAGCTTTTTTCCCCATAATTTTTTTTATAATTACATAGTAACATTATTTATTGAAATGACTAATTGCACCATAATTTCATGCAGCCCATGTTGTAAATGTTTAAAAATAAGACTTTCAGTATAAAGTATTTTCATTACCAGTATAAAACATCAGGATTTATTCATGTACGCTATAATAATATTTTACGGTGGACTACTATAATCATCATACAAAATTATAGCGGAAACATTATTCCTTCCTACAATCCAAACACAACTTCTCCATATCACAACACAAATAAAACTTGTGAGGGAGGGGAGAAAAAAAAACCATTCTCAGCTAAATTTTTTTAATAGAAAACATATACAGAGATAAATAACACAATTATAAAAAAAATTCTAGAAAGAAACTGTACAATTTATACAATTATTTTTAATACACATGCATGTAATTACTAATTTAAAACAGTCATAATTGTTTAAACCAGTTTCTCATTTCAATACATAGAATCCACTTAATAGTTTACACTACAGTAAAACCTCGCCAATTCAAATTAGCTTAATTCAAAAGTCTCTCTAATTTGAAGGAGTTATCATTCCCAAGAACAAAAAATTGGATATTATGTTTTACAGTCTGTTTAGTTTGGAATATGGTTAGTTTGTAACTCAGATGTTTTTGCTGGTCGACTTAACATCCGAGACTATATAATTCAAAGCATAATAAACATGGCAGTTTTTGCAGGAATCAAAAAGTATCACAGTGCATTTGTTCTATTGCAGTGTGTAGTTTGAGCCAGGTGACAATAACAGGGGTGAATGAGAAAGGCACGAATAGACTACAGTCGTGACAAACATTGACATTGCCGCCCCGAGTGTCGGCGGTTTGGGAAGANTTGTTTACGTACACCCTGCAGATAATCGATTCTCGCTGTCAACCTACACCACCATAGATTCTCATGTATCAACATACAGTAATGGTGTTGACGTGCAGCGCAGCACCATCTTCAATTCTTTTCAAAATAAAAACAAGAGTGTATTAATGGAAAGCAATATATAGGTGTTTTGGTACCACATCTCATACCATACAATAAACACCCTTACAAGAATGCCTGTAAATTGCTACCCTTGTAAAGCTCTAAACAGATACATTCTAAACCTTAAATTTTTTTAGAAATTGCATGTCAAAGTGGACAACAACCCACCCTACACATCTGTGAATACTATGCTTAAAAATCTCTAGCATACAATCAAAATTATTTCTATATGAAAAATTAATTTAAATCAATAGATAGACATCTTATGTATTAAATGATACTCCAGAAGCACAAACTTTATACCCTCCCCCTTCTCGACAAAAATTTTAATTTATTATTTATTATTTTACTGTGCACAATAATTTTCAAGCACTTCTAGTAGGAAAAATAAACAGGATTTGTTACTGAAACAATTTTATTCAAAAGATTAATTAATGTCTTAATAAACTTCCTTCACTGTTATTTGTTAAGAGTACATGTGATTTTTTAAAAATATTCATGAAATAAGTAAGAATCGTGTATTTGTAAATTACAAATTACTTTATATTTGCAGGATATAATTTGTGCATTTCGTATTTCACAAAGTACCTTTTATCTTCGCTTTTTTCCCCCATAATTTTTTTTATAATTACATATTAATATTATTTATTGAAATGACTAATTGCACCATAATTTCATGCAGCCCATGTTGTAAATGTTTAAAAATAAGACTTTCAGTATAAAGTATTTTCATTACCAGTATAAAACATCAGGATTTATTCATGTACGCTATAATAATATTTTACGGTGGACTACTATAATCATCATACAAAATTATAGCGGAAACATTATTCCTTCCTACAATCCAAACACAACACAAATAAAACTTGTGAGGGAGGGGAGAAAAAAAAACCATTCTCAGCTAAATTTTTTTAATAGAAAACATATACAGAGATAAATAACACAATTATAAAAAAAATTCTAGAAAGAAACTGTACAATTTATACAATTATTTTTAATACACATGCATGTAATTACTAATTTAAAACAGTCATAATTGTTTAAACCAGTTTCTCATTTCAATACATAGAATCCACTTAATAGTTTACACTACAGTAAAACCTCGCCAATTCAAATTAGCTTAATTCAAAAGTCTCTCTAATTTGAAGGAGTTATCATTCCCAAGAACAAAAAATTGGATATTATGTTTTACAGTCTGTTTAGTTTGGAATATGGTTAGTTTGTAACTCAGATGTTTTTGCTGGTCGACTTAACATCCAAGACTATATAATTCAAAGCATAATAAACATGGCAGTTTTTGCAGGAATCAAAAAGTATCACAGTGCATTTGTTCTATTGCAGTGTGTAGTTTGAGCTAGGTGACCAGGTGACAATAACAGGGGTGAATGAGAAAGGCACGAATAGACTACAGTCGTGACAAACATTGACATTGCCGTCCCGAGTGTCGGCGGTTTGGGAAGAGGGAGAATGTTCTGACAGAGGGGAGGACTGATGGCAGCTGTGTGTGAAATTAGTGAATCGGCAGGGGAAAAAAGGGGATCAGAAAACTGCTAAAGCAGGCGTGGGAATGATTCAGAGCGCAGACTATCATAGGAAATAGGAACCATAAAATGTGCTTCTTATCACTAATTTTTTTGTGGATAACCACACTCTTGGTTAATATTCTTCAACCAGCTAACCTTGTGCTTTTCTCACAAACTGCAAGATTAAGTTTAACAGCCACAGTTTAAGCTTATCACGACTGTCAATCGGTAAATAAAGTGAAATGAACCTCTCCCTCTCCATCCTCCTCTCCTCCCAGTGTTTCCGAAGTGTATGCTGACTAATAGAATTCAGAAACACTCTTATGTTCAAAGCCTTACTTTTTATTTCGATTTATAGTGTAATATTTTTAAAATGCAGAATGTGGTATTAATGGGACTTTTTGCAATCTTTTTAGGGATGAAAATTTTGCTTCCGAATACGTATAAATATTATAAAAAGTGTTCATGTGCACTACTCTTTTATATTGAAGTCGGTGCTCCTGCCAACGGAAATCTTGCACCTCACTGTCAATTCAACACCAAGCGAGTACATAGTAGTGCCCTCATATTTCTAGGCCACAGACACGTAAAATACATAACTTAGTAGGGGTGTGAGAATATTAGAATAATTGTGAATAGTAATTTACAAATTATTCACACTCAAACTTTGAATATCTTATACTAAAATTGTGAATAATTTCAATTCCTGTTTCAAGTGGTTATTTGTTAGACTTCTTACTTATGCCTCTTCACTTGAAGTTGTTCATTTAAACCTTTATTCCACAAAGCTAGACGCTACTGATCATGATAAGTACATAATAACTTTTATGAATTATTGCCTTTTGAGTCAGCATCAATGATTATTAGATCCAGACGAGGTTGTTTACATAGGTATGCTATTTAATAACTTGTTTCTAAATGTGATAAAAACCAAAATGATTAATTAAAACCATAACACACACATTTATTTTCATTGTAACATTTACAGAAAAAGGACAAATTTCTTCTGTCTTATTGTTTGCAGTCGAAGAATATAGGCATGTACAGGTTACGTTGCAGTGGTTGTGCATTACGAAAACCAACACATATTTATATTGCTTTTATTCACACACCATCAGGCCCCATATGATGGGGAGACAGATATTTTTGGTAGTTCCGGGGAAATTATAGCATTTTATTTCTGCAGTGCAAACGTATTCATTCAAAAGTATACAATTTAGGTATAACACATGGTATGAAACACAACAGTAGACCACAGAGCAAGTACAGCAGTGGACATGAGCAATACCAACATGGCGTCGCATCATAGCTATGGTGGAACGTGAACTAACAGTGATACTTGCTAGAGCACTGTACCAATTAAATTGGTTGCAAGCCTGTTGCAACAGTAAAAAAATTATGTTACCAACCTCACGGCCGTGGTAGCAAGAAATCACACATATGTACATTTACAGAATCTGTAACCAATTCAACCATGAAAATATCTCTATTTAAACTTAATGGCTTCATGCTCATCGTAAACAATGATGAACATTGAAAATAAAACAGCAACATCAAGGAAATAATTTCCTTTTCCGATCAAGTATTTTTCATCATTGCAAAGAACTTTGAACTATTTTCTGACAACCAAAATGTTTCTTCCCTATGGCAATAATGCATGCTCATTAACATTTTGGAGCATACGTTTCAAGTTCAAAATAAGTAGAAAATCATTTTGTAAAAATATACTGCACTTGAAGATAAAGTATTTTATTTCTGCGGGAATGGTTTGTTGTATGATTGGTGAAATTATACTTAATAATGTTACATATAGCCGAAATGAAATGTTTACTGGTAGCTATTGAACTTTGAAACTATTAACATGTTACTCAATAATTTTGCTATTCAATTCGCAAATATCTGAACATCAAAATCCAATATTTGCACACCCCTCTCTGCAAGTCAGTGACTCACTTCCTCACAGCCATTTCGACAGTGTGTTGTGTAGCCAACTGTCTTTGGCATGGATAAAGTTATGTAAAAGAAGAGTGCAATGCCGCAAGCAGAACCTTGGCAACTGCCATAGTACATTAGCATGAATGAACGACTCCTCTGACTCACAGCACGTTGTTTCGAATGCCAGATTTTTGGGGAAAAATTTAAGATGGTATATCTAAATAAGTAAATATCATAAATGCTTATATTGTATTTTCAGCTTGTCCAATGTAATTATTGACATTTTAAGGCAAAAGAGCTGTATTACCTTCAAATTAACAAGGTCTTACGGTATTAATGTTAGAGAATGTCAAGCAATAAGGACTAACTGTTACATCATTACACATACTAGTAGGTTTACATTGTGATCTCAATCCCTGGTTTAAATCAAGTTGCATTAAAAAATTATAATTACAACAGTGAAATTAAAGCAAAACAATTA
This sequence comes from Clitarchus hookeri, assembly GCA_002778355.1. Lineage (NCBI taxonomy): Eukaryota > Metazoa > Arthropoda > Insecta > Phasmatodea > Phasmatidae > Clitarchus > Clitarchus hookeri. The sequence continues at coordinate 100,282 of NQII01001342.1, forward strand.
TTTAAAATTACACCTCATACATGTACAACTACACTACTAAAAGAGGCGTGCAAGGATTTGAATATTCAAACTCAAATGTAAGACATTTCCCAGTAAATTTGGCTTCAATAGCATTACAAATCTTAGATCACACAATATTTAAGACAAAGTCAAATTTTCTTGAAAAACTTGTAGTCTCGTAATAAGCATGGAATAACTATAGGCCCAGCTGCAAAATAAAACTTCTTTTTTCTGTAGTTTAAATTCAGCCATAATTAAAAAACAAATAACATTTTAAATAATTTTCATAATAGTCCTATTTTAAAATTTCATTTTTAAGTCTTGTCTTGAACTTACACAACTCGCACACCTCTCGCTACCAATGGACAACTTTTCATGTCAATTACAAGCTCTTTAACATTACAAATGTTTCTTGTAACTCTAATTGCACATTAAACATATTTCTTTGCTTTAGGATTTGGATAAATTCACGTTAGTTGCAAAACAAAAGCAAATTATGAATTTCAGTTAAATAAATATTTTACATACAGAACACACACGCACATTATATGTTGCTACATTCAATGCATTCCATTTAACACTGGAGTATTTAACATTCATCAAAATATTGTACAATTTATTAAAGGTATATGATTTATGATACATTACATAAACTCATAATGGTGGCCATCTCATTATACAAGTTTTGAAAATTGTATACATTAAAACAAATGCCTTCAAATAATATACAAATAAAAATATTTTAGTTAATAAGCTAAAAAAAAATTGCCCATTGGTAACTAATTTGGTCATGAAAGTGCGGAAAACTAGTTGTTTGGCAGTTGTATTTAACGGTACACAAAGTTTAATATTTAAGCCCCTTGTGATGCATAAATCTTACAATATTTGCTGCATAACTAATTCTTCATCTGCTTCCGAAACAAACTCATTCTGCGACTCCTTGGGGTCATCGGTGTATTCTGGGAAAGAAAAACAATGGTTTGGCTAAGTACATGCAGAATCAATTTTGAAAATACAGATAACCTATGCTTACAAGCCTGCATCCACAACAGTAACAACTGAAACTGAAAATCAACGAGTGCGATCATGGCCTGGAAGATGGTTACAAGGGCCTACATAAACCTCACATCCTCACGCCCTACTGTTAATTTGCTGCAGCTGCTAGCTTTCGTCAATTTACCAACACTGCATTTAATGCCTTTAGGCCAGGTGCATGGCACAGAGAGAGAGAGAGCTAGAGAGAAAGAGGATATCCATTTTTTTTGGTAGACAACCACTTCACCTCACGAAGACATGGAAGGGGAGGGAGCAAAGCAGACTCGCAGAACTTATTTCACATCCAGTTACTAGCCGTTTGCATAAACAACCAGCTTAAAAACTATAGCTGCAGGAAATCTTAAGTGGCAGGACCGAAAGATATTTTGACCGGACGCAATATCTGATAAAAGTGGAGATATTCCCATTTCACTGGAAGCTGAAAATTTTTAATGGCAGTCATTGACTACAAAGTGGAAAATGAACAAAGAACTGATTTGTAAGGTTTAATGCAAATTACTTAAATCAAGAGACGTTGACGTGGTGCATACGCCCACCCAGCTAATAGTCATAGTGTACAGTATGCCATTTAACCTGATATTGATGATCGCATAAGACCTCTGCGCAAAATAACATTTTAAGAAGTATATTGAATACAGCACAAAAGTTTGCAAACTTTTCAGTAAAAAAAATAAAAAAATTGCCAGCATACATAAACAATAGCAGTAAAAAGGCAACTCAAATCAAATACATCTGAGTGAAAAAATAAACAGCCACATTAACAGTTTGCCACATGATGGAAGTCACTATGGCTGCTCAAAGTCTAGTAAAGAGTACTGCTAATCTGATTTAAATGTATACACAAACAATTGTTTCTTACATGTTTACATGCATGTGATTAAAAAATATGTACAGTATGTTGCTGTACTACTTTTTAAAACTACTAACATGTAATATTTAACAATTCAAACATTACAATGCAGATTGGCACATACACTGTTAAAAATATTTTATTTTATTTCTTCTTAGTTACCAATTTATTGAAAATTATGAAGTATAAAACAAAGGTCTGTAGTATCATAGCATTATGTTCATTAATTGCAGATAGAATCAGTTATCAGTACAAGAATTTTTATTTAGTTTTTTGCTTATGCAGTATAATTTCATTTGCAGCAATTGGAATGTTCAATATTTCTACTCCCATGAGTATAACAAATTCATACGGTCACGTAAACACAACCATAGATAATTGTCTGGGCAAGGGTGCTGGTCTAGTGTTTCATACTTCCTGCCCTCAGTGCTGGAGCTACATTGGCGTCAATTTGGTTTACTACCAGTTGTTCGCATGGTATTACTGCGGTGTCATTACCCGGGTTTCGATAAAATGTTTTAGTATACACTCCACTATTTCATACCCTGAGCCCAGACATTTGGTCCATTAGGCCTGATAGAACCAACAAATCTCATATTGGTTGTTCGACTGCTTGTACCATTTTCGCAGTGTTTCCATTTGGGCTTTGTGCTGAGATTGACGCCATTCATATGTAGATACGGTGCCGAAAATTGTAAGTTCATAGCACGTGAAGATTAGGGATGTCTCCTAGGCGTCAACTTAATTGGGGGCACGTATTTGGCACAGATTTTCGGCATGCAATCTTTGTGGCCTTTAAGTATTATCTATACATATTGGTTAATGGTAACTAACAAAAGGTACAGCAAGATGGCGTCGTAACTTTGTCACAGTGCTGTTCAAGCCAAGACCGCAATATACCAATCAATTGTAGACTACATATCGACTCATTTGTTTCTATAGTACGTTTGTACTTTATTTACATCATGGCTGAGAAGGTTGAAGTGTTGGCTAGACGCCTGGAGCGTGCGGAAAATAGATTGCAGCGCGCATAGCCCCTTGCAAATAAGGTAGACTCGGACAGCTCCAATTGCTGACTGTTTATTTCTACGTGGCGTGACTTGCCTGACCTGAAAACAAGCTTTGAGAATGATCACTTACCCTTAGATTTGAATTGCAAGACCAATGAGGATTCTGACCAAGGTAAGCACACAGAGAGGCTGGATGAGTGTTATGATCTATATTATCCTATTATTGTCATTTTGATACTGTGTCGTGTAATTCCAAGTCAGGCCATGCCCACAAGGGCCTACACCTTCATTGCGAGTGATGCTACCGCCAATTAAACTTTCCTCATTTCACAGGAAATTTAGCAGTTTGAATCAATTTCTGAAATTTATTAGAGACCTTGACAATAAATAACCAGGACCTTTCCAACGTGGAACGATTCACGTACTTAACACTGGCCTTGGAAGGTGAGCCTCTAGCCCTAGTACAGTCACTGCCTTTGACAGGTGACAATTTTGATGTTGCTTGGACCTTATTGGTAGAGCAATATGATAAGCAATTGATTATGTCTCATCACATAAGATGCCATATTGCAAGTTCCTGTTGCTCACTTGAACTCTACAGCATCCATGAGTCACCTTCTATCCAAAGTGAATGAAAACGAGGCAGCACTGAAGGCCTTAAAACTTCCAGTGGATCAATGGGGCATCTTATTACTTCATCTCCTTGAGAAACATGTTAGTGTGGAACTTGTGAAAAATGTGGGAGTTAATTCTACAGGACTTGGTAATTCCTACGCTGCTAAAATTTCTGACATTTCTGAGAAGCAATGCCAGTCTGGTAAAGCAGGGACTGGTGTGGTACGGAGGGGAAGAGGAGGAGAGAGAGAAGAGGAAGTCTGATCAACCCCACTTTTCAAGTTGGGTCAGAGCAAAGCCACCCTTAGTCTGAAGGTTAAAGGTCAGTTGCATACCACAACAGGTGCATATCTTGTTACTCCATCCTCATTGTGTTGTGTGTAAAGGTAAACATCCTAATTACCAATGCAGTATGTTTGCCCAGAAGAGTTCAGGGGAAAGGTTTGAGTGTGTCAAGGAGCACAAACTTTGCACCATCTGCTTACAACCATTCCACTTGGTGAGAAAGTGTCCACCATCCACTTCTTGTCACCATTTCTCATCTCACCATAATACACTTTTGCATTTCACAAGTGTCGATATAGAGAGTTCTGATCAACAACCACATGAACCTACAGTCTGTAGAAATGCCTGAAAATATAGTGGGAAAGAAAAACGACCCATCTCCTGCAACGGTTCTTTCATCATTTTCCGAAAGGACACATTCCTTTGACACCCTTGCAACCAGAAGTCTGGAAGCAACTTTCGCATCTGAAGTTGGCAGACCCCAACTATACCAAACTAGGTTGTGTATATATGCTTGTTGGTGCAGAATTGTTTCCATAAATCATAACAGGAACAGAATTTGAAGGCCCCCTGGTACTCTGGTTGCGTTGAACTCAGTCTTTGGATGAATATTGACGGATAGAGTTAATGCACAGCCTGTCACATTCTTTGTAACTTCGAATTCCTCGAATAAAGCTCTAGGTGCTGCAGTCGAGCGCCTGTGGAAGTTGGAGGAGTTACCAGATGCCAAAGCAACCTGCACGCNCGACCCATCTCCTGCAACGGTTCTTTCATCATTTTCCGAAAGGACACATTCCTTTGACACCCTTGCAACCAGAAGCCTGGAAGCAACTTTCGCATCTGAAGTTGGCAGACCCTAACTATACCAAACTAGGTTGTGTCTATATGCTTGTTGGTGCAGAATTGTTTCCATAAATCATAACAGGAACAGAATTTGAAGGCCCCCTGGTACTCTGGTTGCGTTGAACTCAGTCTTTGGATGAATATTGACGGATAGAGTTAATGCACAGCCTGCCACATTCTTTGTAACTTCAAATTCCTCAAATAAAGCTCTAGGTGCTGCAGTCGAGCGCCTGTGGAAGTTGGAGGAGTTACCAGATGCCAAAGCAACCTGCACGCNAATAAAGCTCTAGGTGCTGCAGTCGAGCGCCTGTGGAAGTTGGAGGAGTTACCAGATGCCAAAGCAACCTGCACGCCCAAGGAAAATGAATGTGAAAACATATTTGCTGAAACCCATGATCAACTTGAAACAGTGAGATACATGGTCACACTGCCCTTTAAAACTACTGACCCAGATCTAGGTAAATCCCGTGACCTCGCACTTCATCATCTTCATTCGTTAGAGTGTCGTTTCAAACAACAACCAGAAGTAAAAACACAGTATGTGGCCTTCATGCAAGAATACTTGGTCACTGGACACATGAGTATATCAAGCCTCATGAAGAATCATCAGACAAGTCATATTTTATTCCTCATAATTATATTCAGAAACCTAGTAGCAGTACCACTAAGCTAGGGGAAGTGTTTGATGCCTCAGCTAAGACCAGCTGAGGGTACTCGCTGAATGATTTGTTGTTGAGTGGTACTAAGTTACAATGCGACATTTTGAATGTCCTGTTGCATTTTCGTATACTTAGTATTGTCTTCACTACTGATGTTAAACAAATGTACCGCCAAATTTTGGTACACGCAGACCAAAGGAACTTTCAATATATTCTTTGGAGGGAAGGTGAAATTGAACCGATACAAGAATATAGTTTAAATACAGTCACATATGGCGTGTGATCAGCCCCTTACCTTGCTCTACGAACATTGCATCAATTGGCTGAAGATGAGNAAATACAGTCACATATGGCGTGTGATCAGCCCCTTACCTTGCTCTACGAACATTGCATCAATTGGCTGAAGATGAGAGGGAAGCCTTTCCATTTGCTGCAAAGGTATTGCTAACAAACACCTATGTGGATAAAATTGTTACAAGTACCAGTAATCTTCAATCTGCTCAAAAATTGCGACAGGACCTGCAACAACTACTCTCTCGTGGAGGTTTTCCAGCATTTCCCCTGATCTCCTCAGTGACCTACCTTCAGAAGATGTACAACAGTCATCAGAAACCTACTGGTTTGACGCCAGCACTCGTGTGAAAGTACTGGGTCTGCATTGGAACCCAGGTAAGGACACCTTCGCGTATTGACTTTTTATTTCGACCACCTGTACTCACAAAACAAGGGGTCTTTTGTCAAAAATAGCTTGTATATACAACCCCTTCGGGTGGCTGTCGCCTTTGATGCTCCTGGACAAGCACTTCATGCAATGCCTGTGGCTGGCTAATGTCGGCTGAGACAGCCCAACTCCTCGTGATATATCTGAAAAATGGGAAGCCATAAGAAGTGAATTGCCATCTTGTTCCACCATTTCGATTNCCCAACTCCTCGTGATATATCTGAAAAATGGGAAGCCATAAGAAGTGAATTGCCATCTTGTTCCACCATTTCGATTCCTCACTGCATCTTTCACCCCCAGGCCCATTCAGCCATAGAAGTGCATGGACTTGCTGATAGTTGACTGGATACGCTGCAGTTGTCTACCTATGAGAATAAACTTCAGTTGTCGTTTCAACTCGCCTCGCTAAGTCTAAGGTCGCACCCTTGAAAAGGGTGACGCCCACTTCTTGGACCATGTGCTGCTTTCATCTTAACTTGTTATTCACAGTAACTGAGGCTTATACTTACGCCCTGCCTCAGAGAGACGTGTATGCATGAACTCATTCATCTGTTGTTCAGGCATCTCTAGACCAGTGGAAAAACTTTGTGACTAACAGGATTAGCAAAATCCAAGAATACACCTCCTCATAATGGTGGCATCATGTCCCAAGTGTTGACAATCCAGCCNTAACAGGATTAGCAAAATCCAAGAATACACCTCCTCATAATGGTGGCATCATGTCCCAAGTGTTGACAATCCAGCCGATTGTGCATTGCATGGCCTCACCCCTCACCTCTTACACATTTTTTTAAACATCAATTTAGATAATTTGTCTTAAAAATATGCTTAATTACTTACTAGTAAGTGGTTNTCTTACACATTTTTTTAAACATCAATTTAGATAATTTGTCTTAAAAATATGCTTAATTACTTACTAGTAAGTGGTTCCTAGATTTTTATTTATATTAATAATTTGGTCTATCACTAAAACAATAAAAACAAAGTCCATGAAATTTTTTTTAACTAAATGTTTTAAAATAAAAATTTAATTTTTGAAACATGAAAAAAATGTTATTTATCCTTGTTAAGGCAGTATCGGTAAGTTTNTTTTAAAATAAAAATTTAATTTTTGAAACATGAAAAAAATGTTATTTATCCTTGTTAAGGCAGTATCGGTAAGTTTATATCGGCAAAGGCTCAAAAACCATATCGGCTCACCTCTAGTTTAGACCCAGGTCCCCTTCACCTGGTATATATGTAGTTTACTTCTGTTTCAGTTCATTTTAGTTAGGAGTTAGTACGGGCCCCCATAACTATTCCTCACGGGAATAANAAATACAGTCACATATGGCGTGTGATCAGCCCCTTACCTTGCTCTACGAACATTGCATCAATTGGCTGAAGATGAAAGGGAAGCCTTTCCATTCGCTGCAAAGGTATTGCTAACAAACACCTATGTGGATAAAATTGTTACAAGTACCAGTAATCTTCAATCTGCTCAAAAATTGCGACAGGACCTGCAACAACTACTCTCTCGTGGAGGTTTTCATGTACGGAAGTTTTCCAGCATTTCCCTTNCCAGCATTTCCCCTGATCTCCTCAGTGACCTACCTTCAGAAGATGTACAACAGTCATCAGAAACCTACTGGTTTGACGCCAGCACTCGTGTGAAAGTACTGGGTCTGCATTGGAACCCAGGTAAGGACACCTTCGCGTATTGACTTTTTATTTCGATCACCTGTACTCACAAAACAAGGGGTCTTTTGTCAAAAATAGCTTGTATATACAACCCCTTCGGGTGGCTGTCGCCTTTGATGCTCCTGGACAAGCACTTCATGCAATGCCTGTGGCTGGGTAATGTCGGCTGAGACAACCCAACTCCTCGTGATATATCTGAAAAATGGGAAGCCATAAGAAGTGAATTGCCATCTTGTTCCACCATTTCGATTCCTCACTGCATCTTTCACCCCCAGGCCCATTCAGCCATAGAAGTGCATGGACTTGCTGATAGTTGACTGGATACGCTGCAGTTGTCTACCTATGAGAATAAACTTCAGTTGTCGTTTCAACTCGCCTCGCAAAGTCTAAGGTCGCACCCTTGAAAAGGGTGACGCCCACTTCTTGGACCATGTGCTGCTTTCATCTTAACTTGTTATTCACAGTAACTGAGGCTTATACTTACGCCCTGCCTCAGAGAGACGTGTATGCATGAACTCATTCATCTGTTGTTCAGGCATCTCTAGACCAGTGGAAAAACTTTGTGACTAACAGGATTAGCAAAATCCAAGAATACACCTCCTCATAATGGTGGCATCATGTCCCAAGTGTTGACAATCCAGCTGATTGTGCATTGCATGGCCTCACCCCTGCTAGGCTTGTGGAACATCCTCTGTGGTGGTCTGGACCTGCATGGCTGTATCAATCTAAGGAAAATTGTCCTCAGCATCCAAGCACCATACCCAGTGATGTGTTTTCTGAAGAGCGCTCATCAGTGGTTCTTAAAACTAGTGTGGACATATCGCCTTTCTCAATCTTATTGGAGAAATACTCCACCTTGAACAAGATCAAGAGGATTGCATGGTGTCTTCAATTTACCACAAATGCTAGTCCACCTTCTGTAAGGGTTTCCGGCCCATTGCAAACTGAAGAGTTGCAAAAGGCCTTCAAGGTCTTGATCAAGGGAAACAGAGTTCGCTGAGGAATTTGTTCGAATTGCCCATAACCAGTTGTGTCCACCTGCCATTCAAAGGTTGACATCCTGTGTGGATAGCGAGGATATTTTAAGGGTGGGTGGTTGACTCCAGAATTCTGACTAGCAAGTGGACCAGAAACATTCCATATTGCTTCCTAAAAACCTAAGTCTTGCTGTCCTGCTCATAGATCAGCAACGTAAAGATTTTCTACACCCTGGTGCCCTCACTGTGCAGAGTCTTCTCCAACAGCAATTTTGGCTCCTTGGTGCTAGAAATCTGATTCGCCGTCAATTGAGAATGTGTTAAGTGGTTCAGGCCTCCCCCCTCCACCAAGAATGTGTCACCTGCTATGGCAAGCCTGCCAGCAGAGAGAGTGTCTCAAGCGAAATGTTTCTCCACACTGGAGTTGACTATGGTGGTCCTGTTTCTATCACCATGGCCAGAGCAAGAAAGCCACGTGTACTGTCATCATATATCTGCCTGTTTGTGTGTTTCACCACCAAGACCGTACATTTGGAACTTGTTTTTGATGTATCTACAGCGGACTTCCTCATTGCACGACGAGGAGATTATGTTCACCTATATAGTGATTGCGGCACAAACCTTGTTGCAGCAAATCGTAAGTTGACCGAACTTGGAGAATTTCTTGCTCAAGCCGACACCAACAAAACCATTGGAGAAACTTTGGCCTCATAGATGACAACATGGCACTTATATCCACCTGCTGCGCCCCATTTTGGTGGTTTTTGGAGGCAGGAATTAAAAGTGTAAAATTACTGCTCCTCAAGACAATTGGAATAAGACAGCTCTATGAGGAATTGAGCACTGTACTGGCCCAAGTCGAAGTATCATTAAATTCATGACCCTCGAGTCTCATGTAAACTGATCCCAATGACATGTCTGCACTAATTCCCAATCATTTCCTCACCGTTGACCCTCCGCAAGTGCTTCCAGACCAGGACGTCGTCTCTGTTCCAGCCAATAGGCTGCAGTGATGGCTATTCGTGCAACAAATTCACCCGTCATTATGGGAGCGATGGCACCAAGAGTATTTACATCAACTCCAGCAAAGGGAAAAATGGATCAGTGGGGACAAGAACGTGACTGAAGGACAACTAATCCTCATCAAGGACCTTAACCTTCCTCCTCTACCGTGGCATTTGGCCAGAATTGTCAAGATGTTTCTTGGCAAGGATGGAGTTGTACAAGTGGCTGAAGTTCGTACCTCTCATAGCACACTCATTCGGCCTGCAGTGAAAATGTGCCCTTTACACTCGGTAACCACGAATAGGTGGAGATGTGGACATGTACATAATGTCAATATTTTTCAGTTTGCGATTATCAAGGTATTAGTTTTGTGTTATGTTGAACTGTGGACACTTCAAGGTGGTCAGGATGTCCGGGCCAGGTTGCTGGCCGAGTGTTTCAAACTTTCCGCTTTCAGTACTGGAACTACAGTGGCGCCATTTTGGTTTTCCACCAGTTGTTTCATGGCGTGACAGTGGTAAATTGTTACATGGTTTTTGGTAAAATGTTTTAGTATACAGTCCACTCTTTCGTACCCCGAGCTCAGACAACAATATATTATTTCAATAAGCTTGTTTGTATGTACGTATGTATGTATAAAACATTAATAAAATATAAATATATAGAATTATAAAAATATCTTATTCTATACACAATTCTCTGTGACATTTCTATGTACATATATGCATACGGGTGATGGCAACTGCACATTTTACAATTTTTGGTAATTTCATCTTGTGTGAACGTGTACGTGGTGGGTTTATTATGAATGCGCGCATATTTTACATCTGCTAACATCGGAGAAATGCAAAGATTGAACATTTAAAATAACAATAATAAATTTATGTATACACAGTGTGTGTGTGTGTGTGTGTGTGTGTGAGAGAGAGAGAGATACTTCTTATAGTTACTACTACTTTTCTGTAAAACCTATTACAGGGTGGTCAGCAGTATCCTTAGAGCAAATTCTGTGACATTTCCAGGTATTATCTTGTTACATTCCCACAGGCTACTAGGTACACTGATTACCAACCACCGCTCCGCGCACAGCGTACCATCACTAATTACCAAAGGAAGCTGGGAAACAAAACCACGATACGTCCTTCATGCACTACACCAATCAAATCTCAATGAATCTTCAAAGCAGTAATTCAGTTTTAAAAATATAGGTAAACTTACAAAGTAGATAAGGAATATGTAAATAAAATAATCATAGCAAAATATTCAATCAAAGTCTCACGAACAAAAGAAAGCTAAAGAAAATTTGTATCACAATAAACTTCAACTTACTGTAATTAAATTAACTTTTCAGAAGTTTCGATCAGGAACAGAAGTTTTTCAGATCTTTTCTAACATACACAGAAAAGTATGAGTTCAACAACGAACTCTGACTTCCTGGCCATTGCTGCACCAGTGAGCTATTAATGTTCTCTCTCCAACCAACAACTCTTTTGTAGAACACTTGCTAAGTAACTGAAAGATCCTGGGTTCAATATAAAGTTCACATTTTGACACGTGACACGTTCCGACATACATATTAAACACGACTATGACTCATCTGAAAGTGTCACCACGTCCCCCCAGGCGGGGTTTGAACCCTGTACGACGTGCTACCAGAGCCTACCAGCACGCACGCCCCTAGGCAAGGGGCACCCACTGACATGGCAGTCAAGAACGTATTCACCCTTATGTCAAATACCACGCCACTCCCTCACATGTTATAGAAGTTAGCCAAGCAGTTCAGTGGTAGCCCTAGGCTAGCGGGAGCGATGCAACCCGCACTTCCAGTCTCCCGA
>NQII01001342.1:111828-124394 GCA_002778355.1 Clitarchus hookeri
TTCCAGTCTCCCGAGAGATAGCGACTTCCCCCACTAAGGGAGGAGCTCCAACACAAAGATACCTGACTGGCCAAAGGGCCCGCAGCAGCACGTCCATATAGGAAAACACACAGCCCCGTCTCCCCAGTTGATACTCAACTGCTCTCTCCACCACCTTGTGTGCTGGAGTTTTCTGCTACTATTGCCTTCCTCAGGAAGGACCACAGCTACCTTCAAGGCATCTTCCAAACCTTCAACCCCCCCTTAACACTCACTACTACTCTGGTAGTGACACTCGAGCATTAGAGTTAGTTAGGGTCAGTTAGTATTATAGCTACCTAGCCGCATCTGCTCTTGTATAGTTTAGACTAGGGCTGAGCCAATACCGGTACCGACATATCGAAACCGGCCGATATTGTAATTATCGGAATCGTTCGCAATTCATGTTTAAATCGCTGATATTTTAACAGATATTTTGCTCTAAGAACTTAAGATGATACAATTTTCAACTTGCCATAATTGGAGTGGATTAGAGCACTATTTGGTTTTATTAAAATAATTACTATTTTTAAAATGCTTTTTACTAAAGTACCTAACTGGCTGTGTATATTTTTAAAGCAAAATTAGGCACGTTTTGCGATTGTTTACAAAACACGTATACAACAAAACAATTGTAGGCACCATTTGCGTTTGCTGAATTTTATCTCTGTAGGCAAGCTTGCCGCAGGAACAAAACTTAACATTTAATCAGCCTAACAAATATTTAATATTAACAATAATTATTATTTACGATTACCCCCATAAATATTTTGTCTTAGTAGTTGCATATCCAATCGCGAACACGGCGACACATAAAAATACAAATAATACGGCTGGAAGTAAAAATGGCGCGTGAAATTTTTTTTACCGTAATCAACACTCAAGAATGCAAGGCTGTTTGCAATATTTGGTTTTGAGAGGCGGTACATCATCGAGGTCGTATGGTACCACAAACTTAAAACGGCACCTTGAGTGTATGCACCCTTTGAAGTGGAAGACCTTCAAATTACAACAGTGTCCTCCAAGGCCTGTTGTACAATTCTCAACACAACTTTCTGGCAGATAAAACGTGCCTAACCATGCCATAATTGCGAGTACTTCACAAATTTCAGATAACGATTGTAGGGCTACATGTTCATCTAGTCCTGATGTAAACAGGTCTAAACCGAAATTTCATAACATGTATGAATTAATGGAAAAAAGTAAACCTTAGCCTTCATCACATGACCGCACTGTGAAAATAACTCATTGGAAAAATCATTTGCACAGACCTTTTACAATTTAGTATTGTGGAAAACAAAGGTAAGTTAATACTACGTTATATGCATAATTCAAATGTGCATCACATCTTACACATTTTTTTAAACATCAATTTAGATAATTTGTCTTAAAAATATGCTTAATTACTTACTAGTAAGTGGTTCCTAGATTTTTATTTATATTAATAATTTGGTCTATCACTAAAACAATAAAAACAAAGTCCATGAAATTTTTTTTAACTAAATGTTTTAAAATAAAAATTTAATTTTTGAAACATGAAAAAAATGTTATTTATCCTTGTTAAGGCAGTATCGGTAAGTTCATATCGGCAAAGGCTCAAAAACCATATCGGCTCACCTCTAGTTTAGACCCAGGTCCCCTTCACCTGGTATATCTGTAGTTTACTTCTGTTTCAGTTCATTTTAGTTAGGAGTTAGTACGGGCCCCCATAACTATTCCTCACGGGAATAAACACGTGATCTTACCTAACCTATGAGTATTCACTTCTAAGGTGACTGTGACTTTAATCCCAAATAGACATTGGCCCACCAAGGAAAATCAGGAGACTGTGTTATTGCAACTCTCTTTGCCGAACCTATAGTAGGACTGGAGGCTCCCCTTAACCGAGTGCACATGCATCTCAAAACACACACATTAGATGACCACCAATACTGCAGGTCAGGTACGGTAAGGTGTAGAGCCACAACCATTAGAAACTCAATCCGAGGCAGTTAGTCAGCCAGCCCAGCCAATTCACTCCATCCACAGACTAGTTATTTTCACAGAAAGCAATGATAAGACTGATTCTGGAGGTCTGATCCCTTTTCAACCACACCCACGTCGTTGTCGGACATCTAGGGTAACCCACCGCTCCAACCACTGCGTTGAAACTTCACACATTGGTGTAATCGGGTCAGAATCTTGGTTGACTTGGCTTTGACTGGCTGTACACCTAGCTAGGGATCTTCGTTGCCCACTCTTCCTTAGTGTGGCAGACCTTAGTTCCTACCTCTATGCCATACACCCATATGAGTGGTGCAAAGTGGAGAGCGAAGAGGGCAGCTACTTCCTCTGAGCCTAGTGTTAACTGCAACCCAGTGCCAACTGCAGTCTCTACAGTTTAACACCATGGGAACAAGCTCAAGCCACCCGCCAACTGGAGAGGCCTCACCTCCCAGTTCCCTCCTTCAGCCACCCCACAAGACTGTCGGCGAGCTGCATCCTATTATCGATAGATTATGCCAAGGACTTCCAGTACCGCTGGGAATCGACAACCCTTGGTTCTGACCCAGCAGAACCAGTAGCCCTCCTCGGGCTCCATCCAGCACCACCACCTTCGCCCAAGGACTGGGCACGAGTTCCAGCCGGCATAAGCAGCGACAGCGGCTGTGTGTAAACCAGTAGTGCGAAGGACCATTAAGCCTACATCAGACTTTGTGCAGCGCCGCCCAGCCACGCGCACAAACTTACATAACGGCTGGTGACTGGTTAGCAGCCAGTAATGTGAAACCAGCTGTAAAGACAGTGTCTCTGACAGACACCTTAAAACCTTACCCGATGCAACGCGTCAATTCACATATTTGGCATTAGTATGCTAAAATATAAAGTAAATAAAAGTTTAACACTCTTGACAGTAAACTGTGCCTGAAATGGCTGTACAAGTTGTCGTGATAATTTACCATGCAACTATTACACTCTTCTCAAAAATTCCTGAACCTCCAAACCTGTAACACTGCTCTGATTACACCCCTCCCTAAGTTGACCAAGTTTGGACAGATTTTCTACAGATACGAAAATTTGGCTCCCCACCAATAACATTCTATAACATTAGCATGTATTTTTCCTTTAAGTTGGAGTGAGCTGGTCTGTTTCAAAATAGTGATGAAAAATCTTTCTCCATTAAGTTTTGTAATGAAATTCAATAGAGCCATGCAATAACTGACATGTGCTATAACAAAACATTCTAAAATCCATGAATTTAGTCACTGTTCATGCACTGTAGTAGAACAGCATGTCAAACTTGTATGCTCAGAGGCATTGATGTAAATACCCACACACATCCAATGGTGACAAATGCAATCCTACAGAATAATGAGGNGAGAGAGAGAGAGAGAGAGAGAGAGAGAGAACGATTCAATACCTTTTATGGTTCCCAGGAAAAGGATTGTTATTTCAAAGGGGTTATTATTGGAAAAATCTTTTCAAATAAATTTATTTCATGGTTCCCTCCCCCCCCCCAAAAAAAAGGTCATTCTGAGAGGGTCGCTATTCCAGGTTTCTTGCAAATGAGAGTTGAATGTATATGGATTGTCATGGAAAGCTTGACAAATGCTTACATTGATAGCAGCCATCAGCCTTAAGCCTGTGTGTACCTATACATACTACAAAGATTTTAAAAAAATGTACAGAGCTATAGGCTAAGTGAAATGGTGCTTGTAATTCGAATCAAAGTCTACAGTANCAAAGATTTTAAAAAAATGTACAGAGCTATAGGCTAAGTGAAATGGTGCTTGTAATTCGAATCAAAGTCTACAGTGCATAAACAGTGACTAAACTCATGAAATTTAAGCCTACAAGACGTAACATCCTGCAGTTGGGAACCTCTTGACAGGTAATTATTTGGTTGTGTATAATATAGGAAGCATAATCCTGCAGTAAAACTCAACACTATAAGAAAAATTTAATTAANTAAGCCTACAAGACGTAACATCCTGCAGTTGGGAACCTCTTGACAGGTAATTATTTGGTTGTGTATAATATAGGAAGCATAATCCTGCAGTAAAACTCAACACTATAAGAAAAATTTAATTAAAAAAAATTACCAATTAACATTAAAATCTTCTGAAAAACACTTGAGGTTAGCTATCATATCCAGCATGCATCCAGGGATGGAAAGCCATCTTCCAAACAGGTATCGCTGCTCTAGTTAATGCAATCAATATTTTGATGGCTACCATAATTTTAACCTCATTTCTAAGAGCTTGGCAGAGAAAACCATTAATAACATTAGCAGCTAGAAGAGGGCAGGTAATGAACAATAAGGGAGAGTAAACAAGCAAAAGGAAGACTAACATATGGCCACAGAAAAAGAACACTAATTTTAAATTTAGCAGTGTGTTAATCTGTAGACTGCCTTCAGTCTTCAAAATTGTTTACAATTAACACGAGGATATACAAGGCTGCTGTTTGGAAATGAAATGGTTTGCAACTACACAGGGCAGATTAGATGTAGGGGCTGTATTATACAAATGTTTCAGACATCTATAAAAAGTAAGTTTATTCCCTTACTTTGTTATGCGAGCATTTAAAGCTGAGTAATTGGGAAAAGGAGATGGGAGTTTTTTTTTTAGTTATCTTTACATGAAAGATGGTCACGTATGGAAAATGCCACTGTCAGATGCGCTGAATTANGGAGTTTTTTTTTTAGTTATCTTTACATGAAAGATGGTCACGTATGGAAAATGCCACTGTCAGATGCGCTGAATTACATTTTATGGCGATTTTGCCAGCACCTCCCAAGAACTTAAACTGCATTCAGAAAATACAGATGTCCATGTAGTGTGTGGTAACATTGCATAAAATGATGCTGCATTGTAAAGTTTGGCTTTAATGACAATTCACTACAGCAGTAATTTGCCATAGTATGTTGTTATTTTTCAAGAAAAATTCCTTGTCCCCAACAAACCCAGTAGTTCCGATACCAGTACATACACATAAAACACAACTTCAAGTATTAGAACACATGCCCACCACCTTTTGTCATGTCCAACTGTACGGTAACACCAGCAACATAACCATTAACCACCACCAAATTTTTTTGTAACAAAAGACTGACTCACTCAAATCTTCTGTTTCTTATTGTAAATACAAAAATAGTTTGAACGGTTAACAGCAACCTGCTTTAAAATATTAAACAATAAAACACAACTGCCGAATATAAATTAATTTGCACCCAAGCACTCTTGTAATCAGAGATGGCCAACATTAGAAACTAGAAAATATTAAATAATGCATTTAACATTATGTAAAAATATTCTGCCAAAAAATTTGTAATACACATACATAACACACACATTTTGCACAATGTACACAAATGCAGCAAACATATTATGGATCAAAACAATAGCATAAAAGTCTCAACTGTAATTTCATATCTCTATAATTTCTTATTTCTACAGCCATCTCTTTCTCTAAAAGCTTTTTACTGTATTGTACCCAAAATACAAATGTACAGTTTACACAAAATTAATTGGAGAAAAAGAAATTGTCAGTGGGCTATGGGTTATTTATTACACATCACAATATTACAGAGGTCAACATTCATGTAAAATAACTGACCCATCACATCACAAGCAAACTTATAAAATTAAAGGAAACAGCTATTCATTAGCAGATACTGTTCAAGATTACAACTTGGATACCAA
This sequence comes from Clitarchus hookeri, assembly GCA_002778355.1. Lineage (NCBI taxonomy): Eukaryota > Metazoa > Arthropoda > Insecta > Phasmatodea > Phasmatidae > Clitarchus > Clitarchus hookeri. The sequence goes on from NQII01001342.1 coordinate 117,531, forward strand.
TTTGTATTTGAAAACAAAGCATATTTAACCTTGTACATTACTACAAAGTACAGTAGAACTCTGTTTTAAAATTTTCCAAGAAATAATAATAATAATAAAAAAAGAAGTAATAAACAGGACTTTATCTATTAAGAATAGTTTTCTCAAAGGACATTTTTTTATATTTTATATAAGTTGGTAAGTGTAAGAGTAGTATGGCAACATCAACCCATGCACAAAAGACATTTCAATAAATATGTGATATTAATCCAATTTTTTTTGGTCCTCCGGAACCGGATGTACGTAGTAAAAAACCGCGCCGTGATGTTATCATGTTCATTAAGTTATGAACGTACTGTTCTTGTGCAGTTGAGGTGAAGTGAAATCAGACAAATAGTGTGTGCTGAAAGTGCAGTTATGGCTGCTATTAGCATAGAGCTTAAGTTAATCATATTCAATTACGTTATTGAGAANTGTGTGCTGAAAGTGCAGTTATGGCTGCTATTAGCATAGAGCTTAAGTTAATCATATTCAATTACGTTATTGAGAAGATCAATGAAGTTATAAGTTCGTTAAATGAAGTAAGCAGCGACCATGAAAAGTTGAAAGAGATTTTGATTGCTTTTGAAGTAATATCAGAAAAGAAACAATAATTTCAGGCAAACTATTTTGCATTGTGCGCATCCCCAATGAAGGGGAGATAAACAGCACTGAAATGTTCAAGACATCCTTCAATGACTTCGAAAGATTACACAGACTCAGGAGTANGTGTGCTGAAAGTGCAGTTATGGCTGCTATTAGCATAGAGCTTAAGTTAATCATATTCAATTACGTTATTGAGAACATCAATGAAGTTATAAGTTTGTTAAATGAAGCAAGCAGCGACCATGAAAAGTTGAAAGAGATTTTGATTGCTTTTGAAGTAATATCAGAAAAGAAACAATAATTTCAGGCAAACTATTTTGCATTGTGCGCATCCCCAACGAAGGGGAGATAAACAGCACTGAAATGTTTAAGACATCCTTGAATGACTTCGAAAGATTACACAGACTCAGGAGTANGAAGGGGAGATAAACAGCACTGAAATGTTTAAGACATCCTTGAATGACTTCGAAAGATTACACAGACTCAGGAGTATAATCAGTGTACAGCCAGGCAGTCTGAGTAAATGAGCCACAGCGGCTAACCACGTGCAATATTTCTGCCATTGCTCTTGCCCTTGCCAATTTTCTGTGGAAATTAGTCAGAATGGACCTCGTTCACAGAGCTGTTTACATCAATAGTACATCAAGATGAGTCCCTAACATAAGCTCCAAATTACACTACCTCATTGGTTGCTCCAAGGAAGAACAGACAGAACTCGTGTGTAATTTACCTATAACTTTAGAGGACGACGACCTAGTTTGGACAGTTCTTGAGAAGAAGTTCAAGAACATACGTATTTCTGCAACCATAAACGTGCAAAATATTCTACATGTACTGCCTGTTACCTCATCACCAGAGTCATTATCACGCTTCGTTAATGTGGTTAGAGAGAACTTGATTGCCTTGCAGGCTGAAAACTTTCCTATTAAGGAATGGAGTTTTTTATTGTTGAACATTCTACAGGAAAAACTGGAGCCGGCACTTTGCCAAGCATTCGAGCTTACTGTGAACCAGCAACTGCCAACATGTGAGCAATTGCTATCCTTCCTCAAGCATCGGGCAATGGTACATGAAAGTGTTCAGCTGCTCTCTGCTTATGGTTTAGCATCCCAATATGGTCAGCCAAGCAAAATGCAGTTGAAAGCACAACCATCTTGCACTAAAAAGGGTATGAAATCATTATCTTGGTGAGGCACTACATTAGTGACAGTGGAAAAGGATGAAAATTGTGTTGTGTGTGATCAACACCATTTAATTTACGAGAGTGATTGAGTTTGTGTCATCTACAGATGACAAGGTGCAACTGGCGAAAAAGCAAAAACCTTGTTTTAATTGCCTAAAGGGAGGCCACAGTTCTTGAATGTGTTTGCCAAAATATCTGTGTAGAATGTGCGATGGTTAACATCATTCATTGCTTCATTCCACTAAACAAAATTATGGTCTTGATCAGGTGTGTACAAAGTCTGAAGGTAAAGTGCAGGTGCTTCACTATTCCCATGATAATGAAAAGCAACATATTGTCGTGTTGTTACAAACTGCATTTGTGCATGTGCGTGATGGGAGTNCTATTCCCATGATAATGAAAAGCAACATATTGTCGTGTTGTTACAAACTGCATTTGTGCATGTGCGTGATGGGAGAATGTGAGCATAAATTGTGTTTGCCACGTCACCGTCAAGCAGTAGAAGTTGCAAGTGATGGAAAAACCTCAGTGTGTGGTGCTAAAGGTGTAGCGTCATGTTCAATAAGGCCAGTTGACTGCCAGGAAAAACAGTTTGATGTAAGAGNCTATTCCCATGATAATGAAAAGCAACATATTGTCGTGTTGTTACAAACTGCATTTGTGCATGTGCGTGATGGGAGTGGAAACTTTCAGACTGTAAGAGTGTTCTTTGATGATGCCTCACAGATTTCGTTCATCACTGAAGAATGTGAGCATAAATTGTGTTTGCCACGTCACCGTCACGCAGTATAAGTTGCAAGTGATGGAAAAACCTCGGTGTGTGGTGCTAAAGGTGTAGCGTCATGTTCAATAAGGCCAGTTGACTGCCAGGAAAAACAGTTTGATGTAAGAGCTACGAACATAACACATCCTATGCCATCTTCTACAATTGCTTCAGAGTGTATAACACACTTTTGCAGACCCCTCATTCAATGTCCCTGGGCCAGTTGACATGCTGTTGTCAGCTGACATAATGTAATGACTCAGTATTATTAATTTTCAGAACACGTGGTTCATTTTCTTTCGCTTTGCCAGGCGTTGTAAATTTGTCATCGGGTTCAAAATTAAAGCCGTCGTGGTTCGTTTACCGTGATAGTTTGTTTATCGGGCATACATTTGCCGTTTAACGTTTGTCAGGCAACCGGTCGCAGTTTTCAAAATTTTAGTTTTTGTTAAGCATCAGCATTATACTAGAAACTTTCATACTGTGTCGACAAGTTTTGTACGAGAAGTTCGCTTATCTTTATCTTGGCGGCGCAGTTAAGTGGGCTACGAAGTGTGGAGAGCGTGCGTGGCAGCCCACGCCAGGCCCTTATCTGTGGAGAGGGGGGTGATAGGCAGCGACAAATACACATGTACCTATCGCCGTCCAGAAGTGTGTGCCACATTACAATAGTTAGTGAAGCTATGACTGAATGGATTTTGGCACCTGTCTTTGGTTGGGTGGTGACTGAAAAGGCCCACTGTGAACCATGTGCAAATCATGTAACACCTGTGTAATTTCTTGTACAAACTAACTTGGACAACTCAGAAGGTTCTGGGAGATTGAGGAGGTTCCAAGGCTAGAGTTAATATCACATAACAACAAGAAATATGAGGACCATTTTGCCACAACTCATACCAGGGCAACAGATGGTACGTACATTCTTCACCTGCCGTTTAGACAGTCTGCTATGGAATATGGAGACTCTCTACAGCAGGGTTTGACCAGATTCTAACATCTTGAAGCAAAGTTTTGCAGGATTCCGAAATTGTCTCGTGAGAACAAGGCTTTCACAGAAGAGTACGAGGAACTGGGTCCCATGAAACCATTGATGAACGTACCAGAATATCAAGCTGCAGGCACAGTTGAGACCAGTTATGCTGAGAAGCCCAGTGTTTTGCACATGCACATTATTCCTCACCATGCAGTGCATAAGGTTGAAAGTTCAACGATCAAGGTAAGTGTTGTAATCGATGGCTCAGCAAAGGCAACTAACGGTGTCTCATTCACCAAGCCGACTACAGACATCAGTAAATATTGTGGCAAAATTCCCATGATGAAGATAAAAGACAATCAGAACTGTGCAACAGCTGGCTCACAATGAAGGACATCTGTATCCGATAGCAGCACAAGTGTAATAGCATGACATATTTGTTGACGATATTGTTAGTGGAGCATCACTTGAAGCAGCCCAAGCTCTCAAGGCAGAGCTGGTATCCCTCCTGGCACTGGGTGACTTTGAGCTACGGAAATGGACTTTGAACCACCCAGGTCTTCTAGACAGTGTCCCTGTAAAGCAACGGGAGGTGCTGAGCAGCTTTGATGGAAACTTGCCTTCACCTGTCTTTGATTATCTGCCAAAAGTTAGTAAGAGAGTATGGATCACCGTGTCTTATTCTGCAGAGAATAAAACAAGTTTCCAGTTTAACTGCCGTCTGCACTATCTTCAGCGAACTGAGCTTAGTTATCATCACACACAGGAGAGGCAGGGAACCGGAGATTAATACTGATATTCCGATCTTAGGGTAGGACTGCGGCCTGTCCGTTAAAAGGACTTTGTACGCCACAAGAGACAACCTATTAGACGGCCACCCATACTCCTATACTGTGGACCAGGCACGTGCAGATCAAGTTGAGATGTTTTGTGAAGTTGAATCTTGTGAGCACAAACCAGTGCAGGTGTGTGTTCTAGTTGCTGAATCCAACCAGGAGGGTGGTGTAAAGTTGTTGTTCTTCCTTGTAACGCAAAAGGGTGACAAGACTTATCAGAGCTCGATATACCTTTCTACACAAACCTCCTTGAACAGTTCAGTACCTGACATATGAAGAAATTATATTGGCATCTGTCTTCAAGGGTTTTGTTTGTGCAACAATACCTACTACCTATGAGATGAAATTAAGTTATTTAAAAGAGGTGAAAATTCTTGTACCCTTAGAAGTTTGCATCCCTTTCTCGATACCCAGGGTGTTGTCAGGGTGGGCAGCAGATTGAAATATTCATCCTAAGCGAAGGAGCCAAACACCCAATTTTGATTCCAGGCAAACATTTGGCTAATCATCACACGCAGGACCTCAAACTACCCACTCCATAATTAAATTTTTTTTTTTTTGTATTTTAAGTGCTTGGTTCATTATTTGACAGCAGATACACAAATGCGTTCATAGTTTTAAGTGCAGTCCCAAGACTCGTGCACCGCTCATTGGCGTGGATTTTGGTGGACCATTTGTAACCAAACCAGCCAGGACACAAAAGCCAACTTCTACGAAGAGCTACCTGTACTTGTTCATCTACTTGTCCACCAAGGCAATGCATTTGGAGCTGGTTTCATCACTTTCCACAGATGCCTTTGTTGCAGCTCTTAAGCGATTTGTATCAATCATGGGGACCCCTGCTGACATGTAGTCTGACCAAGGTACAAATTTTGTTGGTGCAGCACGACAACTGAGAGCTGTACCAAGCCTTGTTTGCAGAACCAATGTGGCAATCTCTTCAAACACAACTTTTTCAGCTCAACATCAGGTGGCACTTTAATTCTCCTGCGAGCACACACTGCAGAGAATTATGGGAGGTGGCTATTAAGACTGTCAAGACTCACATAAGGCGAGTTATAGGTGATCAAGTTCTTACATTTGAGGAGTTGTCACCCTTGTTTGTAGAAATTTCCACCCTAATGAACTGCCGCCCACTTTGCCCATTCTCCAATGATACATCATGATTTTATGTTCTGACTCCTGGCCAAATTTTAGTTTGTGCACCACTTGTTGGCCTACCTGAAGAAAATCTGCTGACAGTGACGAGCAACTGCTTGAATCTTTGGAGCTCAAGAGTATCTTCAGACTCTGCATCAAAGGACCAAATTGACTATTATAGTATCACAAAACAATAATTGTAAAGACTCTTTCTGGTACGGATGGTATTGTGAGAGTAGTTAATTTAAGGACCACAAATGGAACTATGCAAAGACCTGTGACTAAAATTTGTTAGTTACCCCAGCCAGTCAAGCGCCTAAACTCAAGCCGCCAATGCAACCCGCATGACAGAGAAGCCTGATTTGCCACAGACCAAGAAATGGCACCAGAGAGCGCAACTTCGCCTACGGGAGGAGGAACTCACCCCCACACCAAAAAGAACCCACGGGCAGGTAGAATATATGTAAGCGCACAGCCGCAGAACAGCAGTTCATTCTCCGCAGCTCGCTCCAGCACCCATGTGCTGGAGCTATCTGCAGACATCGACGTCCTCCAGTAGGACCACCGCTACCTGCCAAGACATCTTCGAGACATTCACCAGCAACCCCTGAAGAAGTTGCACCTCTTGAACACCAACTACCCTTCGGATAGTGCCACCCAAGTCCCTTCTGGACAACATCATCGAGTTAGTAAGAGTCGCTAAGAATCATAGCAACCTAGTCGCATCTGCTCGTCTAGTTTAGACCCAGGTCTCCNCACACTTTTGCAGACCCCTCATTCAATGTCCCTGGGCCAGTTGACATGCTGTTGTCAGCTGACATAATGTAATGATGCAGTATTATTAATTTTCGGAACACGTGGTTCATTTTCATTCGCTTTGCCAGGCGTTGTAAATTTGTTATCGGGTTCAAAATTAAAGCCGTCGTGGTTCGTTTACCACGATAGTTTGTTTATCGGGCATACATTTGCCGTTTAACGTTTGTCAGGCATCCGGTTGCAGTTTTTTAAATTTTAGTTTTTGTTAAGCGTCAGTATTATATTAGAAACTTTCAAACTGTGTCGACAAGTTTTGTACGAGAAGTTTGCTTATCTTTATCTCGACGGCACAGTTAAGCGGGCTACGCGGTGCGGAGAGCATGCGTGGCAGCCCAGCCCACGCCCTTATCTGAGAAGAGGGTCGGGGGGGGTAGGCAGCGACAAATACACATGTGCCTATCGCCGTCCAGCAGTCATCATCCAGTACTCGTGGGCATATCGCCGGGCGTCAGTGGATAACAGTCAGTCGTCATCCAGTACTCGGGGCAGTAGATTCTCAGTGCTCACCTAGGCCGCGTCGGGTTGGCGC
>NQII01001342.1:124407-176207 GCA_002778355.1 Clitarchus hookeri
GGAGGTCCCTCCTGCCTTCGTAACTTCTTCTTGCGATGCAAGTTTTTGAGACATGAGTAATTCGTAAACGACTGTGGCGCTGTTCTGCATTTGTTTGTTTATCTGTGAACCTGTTCGTACTCGGCATACCTGAAGATCGTATGTGAACTGTTTCACTGGATTGGTAAATAAAAGTATAGAACCAATAAACCGGAACTTGACTGTTTTTATATTAAAATTGGCGCCTATGATTAATAAAAAGAGTTTCATGTTGCTACCACTGAGCTAGCAGAGTGGTAACTTCCAGTCGTCAATACCTCGAAGTGAGGCATAACAAATATGGCGGCCTAACTGTGTGGCTGCAATATTATAAAGCCGGCTATAACTGTGTGCGTGCCACATTACAATAGTTAGTGAAGCTATGACTGAATGGATTTTGGCACCAGTCTTTGGTTGGGTGGTGACTAAAAAGGCCCACTGTGAACCACGTGCAAATCATGTTAACACCTGTGTAATTTCTTGTACAAACTAACTTGGACAACTCAGAAGGTTCTGGGAGATTGAGGAGATTCCAAGGCTAGAGTTAATATCACATGACAACAAGAAATATGAGGACAATTTTGTCACAACTCATACCAGGGCATCAGATGGTAGGTACATTCTTCACCTGCCGTTTAGACAGTCTGCTATGGAATATGGAGACACACTACAGCAGGGTTTGACCAGATTCCAACATCTTGAAGCAAAGTTTTGCAGGATTCCGAAATTGTCTCGTGAATACAAGGCTTTCATGGAAGAGTACGAGGAACTGGGTCCCATGAAACCATTGATGAGCGTACCAGAATAACAAGCTGCAGGCACAGTTGAGACCAGTTATGCTGAGAAGTCTAGTGTTGTGCACATGCACATTATTCCTCACCATGCAGTGCATAAGGATGAAAGTTCAACGACCAAGGTAAGTGTTGTAATCGATGGCTCAGCAAAGATAGCTAATGGTGTCTTATTCACCAAGACTGCAGACATCAGTGCATATTGTGGCGAAACTCCCATGATGAAGACAATAAGATTTATCAGTTAAACACAGTTATCTATGGACTGGCCTCCTCTCCATACCAGACAATCAGAACTGTGCAACAGCTGGCGCACAATGAAGGACATCTGTATCCGATAGCAGCACAAGTGTAACAGCATGACATATTTGTTGACGATATTGTTAGTGGAGCAGCATCACTTGAAGCAGCCCAAGCTCTCAAGGCAGAGCTGGTATCCCTCCTGGCACTGGGTGACTTTGAGCTACGGAAATGGTCTTCGAACCACCCAGGTCTTCTAGACAGTGTCCCTGTAAAGCAACGGGAGGTGCTGAGCAGTTTTGATGGAAACTCCAGCCCTGTCCTGAAGGTACTGGGTGTGCACTGGTGCCCCGAAACTGACCAATTCACCTACCACGTGACTGTTCCTGATCTTCCCATAACTAAGCAAGGCATATTATCAACAATTGCCAGGCGTTTTGATCCATGTGGTTGGGTGTCCCCAGTGGTTGTCTGGGGTAAAGGTACTGCTTCAGATACTTTGGACATTAGGGCCGGATTGGGATGAACCTGTTCCAAGCAACATTGTTGACAAATGGCTGCAATTTAAAGGGTCACTGAATTCTTTAGTCAATGTAAGAATTCCTGGGCATGTCTGGGCCATAGATTTCTCAAATATTCAGTTTCATCGCATTTGCGATGCCTCCGAGAAAGCGTATGCTGCTGTTCTTTATGTTAGAGTAATAAATACTAAAGGTGTGGTTTCAGTACGCCTGGTAATGTTGAAATCCAAGGTTGCAACCGCTAAAAACATTATCTATTCTGATGCGTACATACTTTTTTTTTTGCTGCAACTCTTCATCACCACGTGTGCACCACATGCCTACAAGTGATGCAACCCTGAAAGGCAGCAAACCCAAGCCATCATTACGTCTCCTATAATAAGGTGGAAAGCCTGGAGACCGTAATGCACCCGAAGGAAGAATATGTTAAATCGCCCCTGACTTAAATAAAACCCCTTGGAATGGGAATATACTAGTAAACCACGTCGGAGAAACTGCACCTGAGCTCGCGCAGCCGACACAACCCTGCATAGCAGGGAAGTCTGCTTCCCTGCTGCACAGAGAGATGGCTGCAGAGTTCACCTCCCAAGCCCAGGTGAATATACGTCCCTGCACCACCACAGAACGGCAGTTCACATCAGCAGCTCACCTCCGCGCAAGTCGTGCCAAGGCTCTCTGCTCTATTTGATCTCTACCGCTCTCCTCACGAGAGACCAACAGTTGATCTTCAGTTACCAACATCGGATTTCTTCTTGTACGTGCTGCAGCCCCAGAAGAGTTGTCGTGCCCCACTTAACACTTGACATTGCCGTAAATACCCACACCCCATACTTCCCCTAAAGTCGCTTCAGGACACCCACTTTGTTGTTATCACGGCTACCTAGTTGTTGCACTGTACTCTTATGCTCGCCTATCAGGCCAGGCTCTTCAAGCAGACATGCACCTTCACCTGTCTTTGATTACCTGTTGAGAGTTAGTAGGAGAGTATGGGTCACCGTGTCTTATTCTGCAGAGAATAAAACAAGTTTCCAGTTTAACCGCAGTCTGCACTTTCTTCAGCGAACTGAGTTTAGTTATCCCCTGTAAGCATCACCACACACAGGAGAAGCAGGGAACCGGAGATTAATACTGATATCCCGATCTTAGGGTAGGACAGTGACTTGTCCCCTAAAAGGACTATGTACGCCACAAGACACAACCCATTAGACAGCCACCCATACTGTGGACCAGGCACGTATAGGTACCTGGTGCACACGTACGGTAAAGCCAAAACCATCAGCAAGAGACACGACTAAGAGGCTAGATTTCCCCATGTCAGCTAACCTACTACCTCCACAGCATATAAACTCACCAGAGGGATTATACCAGGCTTGGCAAGGAAGGATCTACCCCTTCCAAATCACAGACTAGCTAGCGTTATTGTTGCCTGCAAACCCGTTGCGGACGTGATCCGTAGAAATTAATTCCTTGGTAAATGCCGCTCACTCACAGAAGGGGTAGTATTTGATCCAAGAGATGCCGTCGCCACCGCCTAGCCAAGCTGGGAGGCGCGCCATTGGACCAACGCCGACTGGCTGTAGGAGGTAAGCCAGCGGCTCCGGCAACACCCCGCAATCGAAAACCAGTTCTAGCACATATCGACTGCCAAGAAGGTGGCCTACCCGCCCGACACACTATAAAAAAATTCCAAGACTTGAGCTTTCTGGGGCCTTGTTGTTGGCCAGGTTGTGGAGCTATGTAAACACATTGTATGTGAACATGATAGCAGATGTTGCTCTCTTCATGTGGACAGATTCTACCACTGTCATCTCATGGCGTAAGTCTTCTACTCATAAGTTCAAGTCATTTGGGGCAAACAGTGTCGGAAGTTCGAATATTGGTGGCTCCAAGTGCATGGCCATATGTGCTGTCTGCAGACAACCCAGCAGATTTGGCATCAAGGGGTTCACTTCAAGACCAGTTGGTGAGCAGTACCTTGTGGTTTCATGGCCCTGATTGGATGAAGGATTAGGAAGGAAATTGGCCTGCAGATCAAGTTGAGTTGTTTTGTGAAGTTGAATCTTGTGAGCACAAACCAGTGCAGGTATGTGTTCTAGTTGCTGAATCCAAACCAGGAGGGTGGTGTAAAGTTGTTGGAGTCCTTTTCTTCCTTGTCACGCAAAAGGGTGACAAGGTTTATCAGAGCTCGATATTCTTTTCAAAACAAACCTCATTTAACAGCTCAGTACCTGACGTATGAAGAAATTATATTGGCATGGGTCAAGGGTTTTGTTTGTGCAACAATACCTACTACCTATGAGATGAAATTAAGTTATTTAAAAGAGGTGAAAATTCTTGTACCCTAAGAAATTTGCATCCCTTTCTTGATACCCAGGGTGTTGTCAGGGTGGGCGGCAGATTGCAATATTCATCCTTAGGCGATAGAGCCAAACACCCAATTTTGATTCCAGGCAAACGTAATTTGGCTAATCATCAATTTTTTTTATGTTGCTTACTTGCACGCAGGACCTCAAACTACCCACTCACTAATTATTTTTTTTTTGTATTTTAAGTGCTTGGCGCATCATTTGACAGCAGATCCACAAATGTGTTCATAGTTTTAAGTGCAGTCCCAAGACTCCTGCACCTCTCATGGCAAGCTTGCCAGAGTCCAGATTTTGTCAGATTCATCAATTCCCAAAGATTGGCGTGGATTTTGGTGGACCATTTGTAACCAAACAAGCCAGGACACAAAAGCCAACTTCTACGAAGAGCTACCTGTATTTGTTCATCTACTTGTCCACCAAGGCAATGCATTTGGAGCTCGTTTCATCACTTTCCACAGATGCCTTTGTTGCAGCTCTTAAGCGATTTGTATCAATCATGGGGACCCCTGCTGACATGTAGTCTGACCAAGGTACAAATTTTGTTGGTGCAGCACGACAACTGAGAGCTGTACCAAGCCTTGTTTGCAGAACCAATGTGGCAATCTCTTCAAACACAACTTTTTCAGCTCAACATCAGGTGGCACTTTAATTCTCCTGCGAGCACACACTGCAGAGAATTATGGGAGGTGGCTATTAAGACTGTCAAGACTCACATAAGGCGAGTTATAGGTGATCAAGTTCTTACATTTGAGGAGTTGTCACCCTTGTTTGTAGAAATTTCCACCCTAATGAACTGCTGCCCACTTTGCCCACTCTCCAATGATCCATCATGATTTGATGTTCTGAGTCCTGGCCAAATTGGCCAAATTTTAGTTTGTGCACCACTTGTTGGCCTACCTGAAGAAAATCTGCTGACAGTGACGAGCAACTGCTTGAATCGTTGGAGTTCAGAGTATCTTCAGACTCTGCATCAAAGGACCAAATGGACTATTGTAGTACCACATAGCAATTATTGTAAAGACTCATTCTGGTACGGATGGTATTGTGAGAGTAGTTAATCTAAGGACCACAAATTGAACTATGCTAAGACCCGTGACTAAAATTTGTTAGTTACCCCTTAACTAGATTGCCTGTATATATAATCCCATTTTTCCTTGTGGTGTAGTTACAAGTGGATATAATTTTTTTATTCTTGATTCTTAAATACCAGTGTATTATGTCAACTGTTTAAGGTGCAGAAAATGTACCATTTTCGGTGAGCGGTATATCAAAAACTGTTTTCTCCAAGGACATTTTTTTATCAAGTTGGTACGTGTAACAGTAGTATGGCAACATCAACTCTTGTACAAAAACGTTTCAATATGTGATATTTATTCAACATTATCAATTCCATTTAAATTTGGTATTAACTTCATGTTCATTGAATATTTTTTTTGAAATATGCTTAATAAACTGAATTTTATAAGCCAATGAATACGATTATAGCTTATTGGAGTCTCCATAGAACTAGCCATCTCACAGCGTGAAAACATGACTAGTGCAGTTAACTGCTTTCGACCAAGTGCCATTCACGATAAAGATTCCACACTGCAGAGAGTAAGAACTGCGTGCTCGCAAGCATGATCACAATGCCATTTTGTAGACAAACCCGGTGCTCAAGATCACAAGCCAAGTTATATATCTGAGTATATGAGAAACTACAGATTGTTTTGTAGTGCAATGTATTTAACTTCAAGTTGACGCGTGATGTGTGCTACCATTTATTTAAACACAACTTCGCCTCATCTTAACATGGCATCACACCATCCCAATCGGGGTTTGAAACCTGAATGACTTGCTACCAGAACCTACCAGCATGCGCACAGACATGTGGGCAACCACACACGTCAGCCAAGTGAATTTTGCATTTTTGTCAGATGTCATGCCAAAACCCCACGTGTGATAGAAGCCAGTCAAGCGCCTAAACTCAAGCCGCCAATGCAACCCGCATGACAGAGAAGCCTGATTTGCCACAGACAAAGAAATGGCACCAGAGAGTGCAACTTCGCCTACGGGAGGAGGAACTCACTCACACACCAAAAAGAACCCACGGGCAGGTAGAATGTATGTAAGCGCACAGCCGTAGAACAGCAGTTCATTCTCCGCAGCTCGCTCCGGCACCCCATGTGCTGGAGCTATCTGCAGACATCGACGTCCTCCAGTAGGACCACTGCTACCTGCCAAAACATCTTCGAGACATTCACTAGCAACCCCTGAAGAAGTTGCACCTCTTGAACACCAACTACCCTTCGGATAGTGCCACCCAACACCCAAGTCCCTTCTGGACAACAGCATCGAGTTAGTAAGAGTCGCTAAGAATCATAGCAACCTAGTCGCATCTGCTCGTCTAGTTTAGACCCAGGTCTCCATCACCTGGTTTATCGTGGTCTACTTCCCTTAAAGTCCTTGTTAGGAGTTAGTGCGGGACACCCTGTCTGTTTCCTAATGGGAATAAACAAGTTTTCTATCAAACCTCTGAGTACTGATTCTAGGGTGACTGACTTGTATCCCCCATAGATGTCCGCCACCAGGGAAAAGGAGACAGCGTCACTAAAACACAATAGTCTAACTAGGACTGCGGCCTCCCTTAACCGGACGCACGCACGTTGCGAACACACCCATACTGTGCACCTCGTGTACAGTACGGTAGAGACAACANGCAGAGAATTATGGGAGGTGGCTATTAAGACTGTCAAGACTCACATAAGGCGAGTTATAGGTGATCAAGTTCTTAGATTTGAGGAGTTGTCACCCTTGTTTGTAGAAATTTCCACCCTAATGAACTGCTGCCCACTTTGCCCACTCTCCAATGATCCATCATGATTTGATGTTCTGAGTCCTGGCCAAATTGGCCAAATTTTAGTTTGTGCACCACTTGTTGGCCTACCTGAAGAAAATCTGCTGACAGTGACGAGCAACTGCTTGAATCGTTGGAGTTCAGAGTATCTTCAGACTCTGCATCAAAGGACCAAATGGACTATTGTAGTACCACATAGCAATTATTGTAAAGACTCATTCTGGTACGGATGGTATTGTGAGAGTAGTTAATCTAAGGACCACAAATTGAACTATGCTAAGACCCGTGACTAAAATTTGTTAGTTACCCCTTAACTAGATTGCCTGTATATATAATCCCATTTTTCCTTGTGGTGTAGTTACAAGTGGATATAATTTTTTTATTCTTGATTCTTAAATACCAGTGTATTATGTCAACTGTTTAAGGTGCAGAAAATGTACCATTTTCGGTGAGCGGTATATCAAAAACTGTTTTCTCCAAGGACATTTTTTTATCAAGTTGGTACGTGTAACAGTAGTATGGCAACATCAACTCTTGTACAAAAACGTTTCAATATGTGATATTTATTCAACATTATCAATTCCATTTAAATTTGGTATTAACTTCATGTTCATTGAATATTTTTTTTGAAATATGCTTAATAAACTGAATTTTATAAGCCAATGAATACGATTATAGCTTATTGGAGTCTCCATAGAACTAGCCATCTCACAGCGTGAAAACATGACTAGTGCAGTTAACTGCTTTCGACCAAGTGCCATTCACGATAAAGATTCCACACTGCAGAGAGTAAGAACTGCGTGCTCGCAAGCATGATCACAATGCCATTTTGTAGACAAACCCGGTGCTCAAGATCACAAGCCAAGTTATATATCTGAGTATATGAGAAACTACAGATTGTTTTGTAGTGCAATGTATTTAACTTCAAGTTGACGCGTGATGTGTGCTACCATTTATTTAAACACAACTTCGCCTCATCTTAACATGGCATCACACCATCCCAATCGGGGTTTGAAACCTGAATGACTTGCTACCAGAACCTACCAGCATGCGCACAGACATGTGGGCAACCACACACGTCAGCCAAGTGAATTTTGCATTTTTGTCAGATGTCATGCCAAAACCCCACGTGTGATAGAAGCCAGTCAAGCGCCTAAACTCAAGCCGCCAATGCAACCCGCATGACAGAGAAGCCTGATTTGCCACAGACAAAGAAATGGCACCAGAGAGTGCAACTTCGCCTACGGGAGGAGGAACTCACTCACACACCAAAAAGAACCCACGGGCAGGTAGAATGTATGTAAGCGCACAGCCGTAGAACAGCAGTTCATTCTCCGCAGCTCGCTCCGGCACCCCATGTGCTGGAGCTATCTGCAGACATCGACGTCCTCCAGTAGGACCACTGCTACCTGCCAAAACATCTTCGAGACATTCACTAGCAACCCCTGAAGAAGTTGCACCTCTTGAACACCAACTACCCTTCGGATAGTGCCACCCAACACCCAAGTCCCTTCTGGACAACAGCATCGAGTTAGTAAGAGTCGCTAAGAATCATAGCAACCTAGTCGCATCTGCTCGTCTAGTTTAGACCCAGGTCTCCATCACCTGGTTTATCGTGGTCTACTTCCCTTACACTCCTTGTTAGGAGTTAGTGGGGGACACCCTGTCTGTTTCCTAATGGGAATAAACAAGTTTTCTATCAAACCTCTGAGTACTGATTCTAGGGTGACTGTGACTTGTATCCCCCATAGACGTCCGCCACCAGGGAAAAGCAAGAGACAGCGTTACTTAAACACAATAGTCTAACTAGGACTGCAGGCTCCCTTAACCGGACGCACGCACGTTGCGAACACACCCATACTGTGCACCTCGTGTACAGTACGGTAGAGACAACACCACTAAAAACTCAATCCATAGGCGGCTAGTCAACCAGCCCAGCTAATTCACTCNACCACTAAAAACTCAATCCATAGGCGGCTAGTCAACCAGCCCAGCTAATTCACTCCATCCACCACGCTGAACTGTCGCCGGAAAGAGTGATAGAATGGTTCTGAAGGTCTCCACATCGCTGTTAGACATCCAGGGTAAACCCACAGCTCTAACCACAGCGCTGAATTGTCGCCGGTTGGAGTAATTGGGTACGACTCTAGGTGGCTCGGCCCCAACTGGCTTTACACTTAGCTAGGAATTTTCGTCACCTGCTCTTCCTTGGCGTGGAAAACCTTAGTACCTACCTCTATGACATACACCCATAGGAGTGATTTGAGGTGGCAAGCTAGAAAGGCAGCTACTGCCTTTGAATCCAACTTGAGCTGTAACCCAGCCCCAACTGCCCTCTACAGCAGAACCCCCCGGGAACGAGCTGGGTAAGCCAACCCCGGAAACAGACTAGGACTCGCCTCCTAGGCCCCCCACCACACTCCCTATNGCACCACCTCCACCCAAGGACTGGGCACGAGTTCAGGCCGGCTCCAACAGCCCCATTGGCTGAGTCAGGAGCAACCCAGGGCCATGCCCACTACCGGTAAACCCACAGCAGACTTTGTGCTGTGCTGCCAAGTCACGTGCCCTAGCTTATATAATGGCCGGGACCCGGCGTGCAACCAAAAGTCATTAATTAATTTATTTAACTCCACAAAACCCTAACTCAAACCCTTACTGAGTCAAGGGTGTAGAAATAACAACATATAGTAAGAATATAAATGTAAGAGTACTAACACACATATATACAGAAATGAAATATTCGTAAATTTACAAACAAATACACAATAATATAAAAATAGTAATACAANCTACCGGTAAACCCACAGCAGACTTTGTGCTGTGCTGCCAAGTCACGTGCCCTAGCTTATATAATGGCCGGGACCAGGTGTGCAACCAAAAGTCATTAATTAATTTATTTAACTACACAAAACCCTAACTCAAACCCTTACTGAGTCAAGGGTGTAGAAATAGTAACACATAGTAAGAATATAAATGTAAGTGTACAAACACACATATATACAGAAATGAAATATTCGTAAATTTACAAACAAATACACAATAATATAAAAATAGTAATACAAGTATTCAAAATGAAAGGCTACAATAATATAAGAAAACAATACAAGTGGAATAACAACAGCCCAGGCATATCGCCTGTGTCTCTGGCTGACACACAAAACCATGCCCGACCGCGACGTCGTCAGTCACTTGACGTCACGCGTGAAGCGTTTGTGACAAACCACCAAATGTAAAGAAATATTATGTACATCTGTATTGTAGTTTATAGATTTGTTTTGGCTTGAAATATTTATGCTAAAGAAAAAATTGATCAGAATTGTGGCTGTGAAGTGAACTAATTTTGATGTTACTACATGAAGGAAGTGAGAAATACTAACATCACAAGCAGGAAATTAATACATTATGCTAAATGGAAAAATAATGGGGCAGAGAAATTATGGTGTTATATGCTGGAAAATTTTATAAACAGAAATGTTATACTGATAAGCGGGTTCCACTGTACTTTTTTTTCCTCACTACCTGTTGGACTCCAGCTTCACAACTTTGTCTCAAAAAAAGGCAATAGAAGTAATAGTACACCTGTAATCAGTCCAGCAATCTGAAAAACCTAATGGCAATTAGGAAACTGAATGTGTTACAGTATTCTCAGAAGTCTAAATGAACAGACACACAACTGTTCTCGACACTCAAATATGCAGCGTGACTGAAGATCATTCGTAATACAGATTTTGAATCTATAGATAAATGTGAATTACATTAGTTCTATCTTCTTTTCGAACAGGGTAATATAACATTAAGACACATATGACTGTTTGAATAAATACAAAATAAATCTATTATTTCAAATTAAATAGTAACAATCACTAAGTAGCATGGATATAAATAAAGCGGATTATCTATTTATCGTTTATAAGGGGACTGAAAAATGTTTAAATAAATATAGTCTTGAAATACAGATTAATAAAAAATGGGGCCACAGAATATGTTCCATGGATACAGACTTTCAACCCAACTTGGTTCCATACATGAAGATTCCACTGTAACACCACACTGGCCATGTACCATCAACTATCAACAAGTCGTACTACAGGTCGATATCGTCTTGTTTTGCTCACAAACACGTGCAGAACACTATATTCCTTAAATAAAAACACAAACGAAACAATTTGCACTGACTGCACCAAATGTTGGTGCAAGAAATACCAACTTCAAAGAACAAAGTCATCTTGAACCAACAGCAACCACTATCAGGGCGATTGATTGTTTATAAAGCTATTTTACCAGATATCTCAAAGAGGAGAAAAAATGTTACCTAAGAAAATAAATCAAACTCAGAAGAGGGAAAAGAACAATGAATATGCTGCACAGCATCACGTAATCTGTAATAATGACTTTTGATCCTGGTTCAAAAACAGACAACAAAAGAAAAGAAGACAGCAACCACATCTGGCCAAGCAGTACGAAAGTAAAGGAAACATTCCACAACAGCATTCGCCACAAGTGCCGTACCTCGTCTCGACGACTAAAAGCAGAGGTGAAAAACTCCTTTATGCGGCTCGGAGTGTTTACCCGGCGGGAATCATTGTGCTCTCGGAGCACAGATCGTGGTGTAGTGTATCCGTTACCCTGCAACACACGTTCAATTATACTACAAAATTACTCTGCATAGTAGAGATTGCACTCTGAACTCTCCATCATAACACTCAATAACAATATTAACTGGATTTCATCATTACTTCTAATTTGCCTTTGTGAATGTAATGTGACTAGCAATTGGTGAAAAGTGTTCAAATGTAGACACTGTTGATGCCATGAAAGTGAAATATTTCTGATGTCTTTACAAAACACATTCTCAACACCAACAGCTGTAGTTCCACTGACGAACTGCACGATCCTCTGGATTCCATAGTTCACGCTTGATTACATATTTCCGATCACCTAACAGTCAAGAAGACAAATTTTTCCACCCCTTCACTTTAATATGACTGTGGCCATTACATCTGCTATTTGTTATTCTCATCCATATCATCACGCCAGCCTTAGACCTTAGGTGAAAATGGCAATACAAAGATGCTTTGCTATCTTTCAACACATCTTTGCCATATTTTAGATGATTTCAACTTTCAATTCACAAAATTATACATCAGATTTACAATTACCATTTATTATGAGGTTACAAAGCCAATATGATACGTAATGATCAGCATAAAGTAAACAAGTGATAATCCAAAGAGGCAGAGCCTCAAATTACAGGGAAATGCAGTCACCTAAAGTTTTATTTAGGAGGATAAATGACCAATTGTATAGCACATTCAAACAGGATTTGTTTACCAGTCACAGTCTATTCCATGGGAAAGCGCCATGAACCATTTTGCGGTGAATAGTATATATGTATGTGAACACTGCGCTCATTCTTAAAATAACACTGTTACGGTTCACTTTCCATTTAAACTATATGCAACTTTGTCCGTCAATGCTAAGAAGGAAGTCCAACTATCATTTGCTGCTAATGGTGTGCAATGGCAATAGTTAAATTGCTTTTCCTGGTTCCCTGATTTTAATAAATATAACTGCTACAATCCCAACAACTTTCATGTTCAAGTGATATCAGAAAAATGCCAGGTGCCAAGAGTACTCAGTTACTGACTAACAAACTTGCTTAACATATACTGCAGTTATTATCAAGTCAAACTTAGAAAACAGAATCACACAGAGAGCATTTACATGTAAATAAACACTTTCCTTTACTTAGCTTGATGGTAGTGTAACTGTCTGTGGTCTCGCATAAGTGTGACTTGAAACTTTGTAANTAACTGTCTGTGGTCTCGCATAAGTGTGACTTGAAACTTTGTAAGCCTTACTTTAAAAGGCTATATCCTTTAAATGAAAGCTGAAAAACTAATAAATTATTGTAAAAAAGCCTGTACACTCATATTTTATTGGTACGGAAAAATATATATACAACCTGTTTGGAAATTCTCTCAACTGGTGTAAACCACAACATTCAATNGTGACAAACCACCAAATGTAAAGAAATATTATGTACATCTGTATTGTAGTTTATAGATTTGTTTTGGCTTGAAATTTTTATGCTAAAAAAAAAATTGATCAGAATTGTGGCTGTGAAGTGAACTAATTTTGATGTTACTACATGAAGGAAGTAAGAAATACTAACATCACAAGGAGGAAATTAATACATCATGCTAAATGGAAAAATAATGGGGCAAAGAAATTATGGTGTTATATGCTGGAAAATTTTATAAACAGAAATGTCATACTGATAAGCGGGTTCCACTGTACTTTTTCCTTCCTCACTACCTGTCGGACTCCAGCTTAACAACTTTGTCTAAAAAAAAAAAGGCAATAGAAGTAGTAGTACACCTGTAATCAGTCCAGCAATCTGAAAAACCTAATGGTAATTAGGAAACTGAATGTGTTACAGTATTCTCAGAAGTCTAAATGAACAGACACACAACTGTTCTCGACACTCAAATATGCAGCGTGACTGAAGATCATTCGTAATACAGATTTTGAATCTATAGATAAATGTGAATTACATTAGTTCTATCTTCTTTTCGAACAGGGTAATATAACATTAAGACACATATGACTGTTTGAATAAATACAAAATAAATCTATTATTTCAAATTAAATAGTAACAATCACTAAGTGGCATGAATATAAATAAAGCGAATTATCTATTTATCGTTTCTAAGGGGACTGAAAAATGTTTAAATAAATACAGTCTTGAAATACAGATTAATAAAAAATGGGGCCACAGAATATGTTCCATGGATACGGACTTTCAACCCAACTTGGTTCCATACATGAAGATTCCACTGTAACACCACACTGGCCTATGTACCATCAACTATCAACAAGTCGTACTACAGGTCGATATCGTCTTGTTTTGCTCACAAACACGTGCAGAACACTATATTCCTTAAATAAAAACACAAACGAAACAATTTGCACTGACTGCACCAAATGTTGGTGCAAGAAATACCAACTTCAAAGAACAAAGTCATCTTGAACCAACAGCAACCACTATCAGGGCGATTGATTGTTTATAAAGCTATTTTACCAGATATCTCAAAGAGGAGAAAAAATGTTACCTAAGAAAATAAATCAAACTCAGAAGAGGGAAAAGAACAATGAATATGCTGCACAGCATCACGTAATCTGTAATAATGACTTTTGATCCTGGTTCAAAAACAGACAACAAAAGAAAAGAAGACAGCAACCACATCTGGCCAAGCAGTACGAAAGTAAAGGAAACATTCCACAACAGCATTCGCCACAAGTGCCGTACCTCGTCTCGACGACTAAAAGCAGAGGTGAAAAACTCCTTTATGCGGCTCGGAGTGTTTACCCGGCGGGAATCATTGTGCTCTCGGAGCACAGATCGTGGTGTAGTGTATCCGTTACCCTGCAACACACGTTCAATTATACTACAAAATTACTCTGCATAGTAGAGATTGCACTCTAAACTCTCCATCATAACACTCATCAACAATATTAACTGGATTTCATCATTACTTCTAATTTGCCTTTGTGAATGTAATGTGACTAGCAATTGGTGAAAAGTGTTCAAATGTAGACACTGTTAATGCCATGAAAGTGAAATATTTCTGTCTTTACAAAACACATTCTCAACACCAACAGCTGTAGTTCCACTGACTAACTGCACGATCCTCTGGATTCCATAGTTCACGCTTGATTACATATTTCCGATCACCTAACAGTCAAGAAGACAAATTTTTCCACCCCTTCACTTTAATATGACTGTGGCCATTACATCTGCTATTTGTTATTCTCATCCATATCATCACGCCAGCCTTAGACCTTAGGTGAAAATGGCAATACAAAGATGCTTTGCTATCTTTCAACACATCTTTCCCATATTTTAGATGCATTTCAACTTTCAATTCACAAAATTATACATCAGATTTACAATCACCATTTATTATGAGGTTACAAAGCCAATATGATACGTAATGATCAGCATAAAGTAAACAAGTGATAATCCAAAGAGGCAGAGCCTCAAATTACAGGGAAATGCAGTCACCTAAAGTTTTATTTAGGAGGATAAATGACCAATTGTATAGCACATTCAAACAGGATTTGTGTACCAGTCACAGTCTATTCCATGGGAAAGCGCCATGAACCATTTTGCGGTGAATAGTATATATGTATGTGAACACTGCGCTCATTCTTAAAATAACACTGTTACGGTTCACCTTTCCATTTAAACTAAATGCAACTTTGTCCGTCAATGCTAAGGAGGAAGTCCAACTATCATTTGCTGCTAAAAGTGTGCAATGGCAATAGTTAAATTGCTTTTCCTGGTTCCCTGATTTCAATAAATACAACTGCTACAATCCTAAGAACTTTCATATTCAAGTGATATCAGAAAAATGCCAGGTGCCAAGGGTACTCAGTTACTGACTAACAAACTTGCTTAACATATACTGCAGTTATTATAAAGTCAAACTTAGAAAACAGAATCACACAGAGAGCATTTACATGTAAATAAACACTTTCCTTTACTTAGCTTGATGGTAGTGGTCTCGCATAAGTGTGACTTGAAACTTTGTAAGCCTTACTTTAAAAGGCTATATCCTTTAAATGAGAGCTGGAAAACTAATAAATTATTGTAAAAAAGCCTGTACACTCATATTTTATTGGTATGGAAAAATATATATACAACCTGTTTGGAAATTCTCTCAACTGGTGTAAACCACAACATTCAATAATAGTGGATCTATTGGAGAATTTTCAAAAATGCAGATGCGCAGAGCAGCACATACCACACCCCGCCCCACGGTAGCAGCACCAGCTAAGACCAACATTAATGCACGCGGCAGGAAAAAGTAAAACATTAGCCTTGTTTTTTTTTTCTTGGCTCGCCGGTTAAACCTACCTTGGTCCCATTAATATTATTCCTGTAGTTCACTTGTTGTTACCTACATTTTTGACTGTCTTGTGCTGTAATAAGTCTGATTTTTGGCCTTTCTTCACTGACTATGATTTGGATTTATATTTTTTTTGCACTTTTTTGGATTTTGTTCAATTTGTTGACCTACACTATTTTTTTTTTTTTTTTTTTAAATAAACATTTTCATGAATTGGGATTTGAACATAAATGGACGCAAGCTTCAGGCCATTACTCAGGAGATTGATGCAGGCATGCTCTCGCAATGTATTTATAAACGCCATCTCCCTCATTTCCATATGTCATTAAAAGGAAAATGCTTGATTTAATAGTTCCACTGCAGTGTTTTTAAAAAGTTTGCAGAGAAACTGCCTACAGTTCACAAGTGTTCCAATCAGCATATTCCCTCATTTTAACTGTCATCATAGGCAGAAAATATGCGATGCTGCAGCAGCATGTAAACCAAAGTTAAAGAAAAAAGTGCAAGCTCTCCTAATGCATTGTATTTTCCTGTGGTAACAAAACTTACTTCTTCAACAAATGCCAAACTGTTAAGGGCAAAGAAAAATGTATCTGTGTGTATGTATGTCTGTCTATGCATGTATGTATAAATAAATAAATAAATAAATATATATAAAAATATAAAATAAATAGTAAGTGGTAACATATTGTATTTGATTTACTGTTTACATGTTGTAATGTTTGACCCACTATTATGTTGTTAGTGGACCAACTCTACCCATTAAGACTCAACTTCACTCCTTTTGCAGAAATGATTCCTTTTCGCATAAAATTTTTGGATTCAGTAATGCAAATGTACAATTACAGTAGACTCCCTCTCATCCGGCCTCGGATGGTTTGGCCGGCACCTGGTATGCGTGAGTCACGCCCAGCCCAGACGGCTAGACGGACAGGCAGAGGCCTGCAATCACTTACTTACCTCCTTATTTGACACAGTTTAGTTGAGAGGAGCTATCATTTGTGTGCGGACCTACATTGCGATACAAATGTATGTACTTTTAACGGTTAGAAAGATGAGTGCTAAATGTAAACATTCATTTGTTTCAATTGAACAAAGATTAGATACCCTGCAGCGACTAGATAAGGGTGAATCGGTCCAAAGTATCTGTCGAGTTTTTAATTTAGGCAAGAGTACGTTTAATGACTGGCGCCGAACCAGAAAATCCATACAAGATTTCTGTACTCAAATTGAAACAGAAAAAGTGCTTTCAACGCGTTGTACTTTAAAGAATCCAAAGTACGAATTTGTAGAAGACGCCTTGTGACTATGGTTCATGCAGGAACGCAGAAGAAGCACTCAGATAAATGGGCCGATTTTGAAATAAAAGGCAACAATCCTACACTCAAAACTACAAGGGGGTACATTCTCTGCAAGTGATGGTTGGCTAACGTGTTGGAAGAAACGACATGGAGTACATATCCTTGGCGTTTGTGGAGAAAAATTGTCGGCAAACAAATCAGCTGCTAGTGGCTTTACAAAAAAACTGAATGACATAATTGACAGCGAAAATCTAACTCCAGAACAAGTTTATAATCGAAACAGGTTTAAATTTTTAACTTTTGCAGAAGAAANAGGAGAGAGAAGGAGGAGAGAGAAGGAGGAGAGAGAAGGAGGAGAGAGAAGGAGGAGAGAGAAGGATGAGAGAGAAGGAGATAGAAGGAGAGAGAAGGAGGAGGAGATAGAAGGAGATAGAAGGAGATAGAGAGGAGAGGAGGAGAGGAGAGGAGAGGAGAGGAGAGGAGAGAGAGAAAAGTGCGCGACCTCTCTTTCTGCTGTTACCCCTTACTAGCCTGGTGATCGTAGAAATTTTATCAAGATTATCCATTGCTCAAAATAGTTGCACCTTTCAACCTAAGTATTTCAAAGCAAATGGTTTCACAGGAAAATGTTACCCAATACATTTCTACAATGAATTATTATTTACAAAGATGTTTCCTTTTGTGATTAAAGGTTGATTTTTCCCGTAAAGTTTGGTGTTTAATAGCATATAGCTTAAAATCAACATGATTTTAAAATGTAATATTAATTTAACTTAATGGACAGCATCTTTGCGAATAAAATGATATACCCAGAAGCATATACTTGACCTCTTATTGTCGCCAAAAATTGTTTGAACATCTAGCGACTTGTATTACCAAGGCTGAAGATAATTTTCAGTAACTTCCTGCAGGAAATCAGAGGATTTAAATCAATTTATTTCCGTAGACACTCATCTTTTGAATAAATTGATATCCGCAAGAGCTTATTCGACACCTTTTGTCGTCTAATAATGGGTAAGCTCCGAGCCCGAGAGCAGGGTAACTCGTGACAGGGGTAATCGGAGGACGAGGTTTTGAATGATTAATAATTAGACAGTGAAGATATAAATTTGAATTACCATATTTATTATTTTCTATCTCAAAATTAAAGTTTTTTGGTGTGAAACATAATTAAATACTTTAAAAGACAGACATTTGCCACATGTGCAAAGTGTCACCAACATGAAACTGAGGGGAGAGGTACATTATTTCACCTCTCCCGCTGCTTCCCCTTCGCCGTCGCGCCCACCGTGAACACACTGGTCGATCCATACTCTCTCCCCATGCTCTCAGCTGATTGAGTGTGCATGGCAAATTCAAAATTTTCCTTTCTTTTTGTACCATATTATTTTTATTTTCTGAGAGGTTTAAAGTTTTAGGTCGGCTTGCATTTGGTGTCGGATTACAATCAATTATATACAGTATTTTGAGAACACATATTCTTTATATAAACTTAGTTGAGGTGTAATTTTTAACGTACTATTTTCAGTAATACTATTACATTTTTTTAAAATTCCCATTTTTATAGTGTTTGTTAGCTAAACTTTAATGAGATGTGGACATTATCTGTGAATATACTCAAAATAAATAAGGTATAATAAGGTCAGAAAATGTATTTTATTGATGTACCTGTCAGAACTATCATCTACTGAAATATCACACATGGAAATTTGACAGTCACCTGAAAAACGGTACATACGGAGTCGACTGTATACAGTAAATGTTACAATACCTGGCATGTGCTCAAAGTTGGTAACGACGGATGAAAGAAACGGTAAATAAACATTTGGGAACACCCAAACAATTTGTTCTGCGTTCTGTTTTAAATTTATGCACAGCAGTGTAAGAATCAGAAAATTTGAAAAATATTGACTTTTCTAATAATTTCACAGTATCTCTGGACCTTCACATGAACTAATTGGTCAAACCATCAGCCATGATAATTTTACATATGGCGGAAGAACACAATACGGATACAAGTAGATCTCAAAAGAGGGTTAAGTGCTAAGTTTACCATAAAAAGTCTACACCATGATCACTACCTTTCTATATAGCTACGGTACAGAAAATTCCAATATTCCTTCCACCAACACCCCTCACCTTTACAGGCTGTAATAAGACCAACATATCAGGAGACAAAACAAGAAAGCTAACATCTGAGACCAGGTACTTGGGAATCCCTGTTGGCCAAGCCACAAAGAACTGACTGCATACTCACAACCAATGACTATGCCATGAAGGATAAATGCAATAGTCTTATATAATTTTTCAGATTGCAAATGTATTATGTACATTTTATTTTTCATTGGCAAGTTCAAAGTAACTGGCTATAAANGGAGAGGAGAGGAGAGGAGAGAGAGAGAGAGAGAGAGAAAAGTGCGAGACCTCTCTTTCTGTTACCCCTTACTTGCCTGGCGATCGTAGAAATTTTATCAAGATTATCCATTGCTCAAAATAGTTGCACCTATCAACCTAAGTATTTCAAAGCAAATGGTTTCACAGGAAAATGATACCCAATACATTTTAACAATGAATTATTATTTACAAAGATGTTTCCTTTTGTGATTAAAGGTTGATTTTTCCCGTAAAGTTTGGTGTTTAATAGTATATAGCTTAAAATCAACATGATTTTAAAATGTAATATTAATTTAACTCAATGGACAGCATCTTTGCGAATAAAATGATATACCCAGAAGCATATACTTGACCTCTTATTGTCGCCAAAAATTGTTTGAACATCGAGCGACTTGTATTACCAAGTCTGAAGATAATTTTCAGTAACTTCCTGCAGGAAATCAGAGGATTTAAATCAATTTATTTCCGTAGACACTCATCTTTTGAATAAATTGATATCCGCAAGAGCTTATTCGACACCTTTTGTCGTCTAATAATGGGTAAGCACCGAGCCTGAGAGCAGGGTAACTCGTGACAGGGGTAATCGGAGGACGAGGTTTTGAATGATTAATAATTAGACAGTGAAGATATAAATTTGAATTATCATATTTATTATTTTCTGTCTCAAAATTAAAGTTTTTTGGTGTGAAACACAATTAATTACTTTAAAAGACAGACATTTGCCACATGTGCAAAGTGTCACCAACATGAAACTGAGGGGAGAGGTACATTATTTCACCTCTCCCGCTGCTTCCCCTTCGCCGTCGCGCCCACCGTGAACACACTGGCCGATCCATACTCTCTCCCCATGCTCTCAGCTGATTGAGTGTGCATGGCAAATTCAAAATTTTCCTTTCATTCTGTATCATATTATTTTTATTTTCAGAGAGGTTTAAAGTTTTAGGTCGGCTTGCATTTGATGTCGGATTACAATCAATTATATACAGTATTTTGAGAACACATATTCTTTATATAAACTTAGTTGAGGTGTAATTTTTAACGTGCTATTTTCAGTAATACTAATACATTTTTTTTTAAATTCCCATTTTTATAGTGTTTGTTAGCTAAACTTTAATGAGATCTGGACATTATCTGTGAATATATTCAAAATAAATAAGGTATAATAAGGTCAGAAAATGTATTTTATTGATGTACCTGTCAGAACTATCATCTACTGAAATATCACACATGGAAATTTGACAGTCACCTGAAAAACGGTACATACGGAGTCGACTGTATACAGTAAATGTTACAATACCTGGCATGTGCTCAAAGTTGGTAACGACGGATGAAAGAAACGGTAAATAAACATTTGGGAACACCCAAACAATTTGTTCTGCGTTCTGTTTTAAATTTATGCACAGCAGTGTAAGAATCAGAAA
Organism: Clitarchus hookeri; assembly: GCA_002778355.1. Classification (NCBI taxonomy): domain Eukaryota; kingdom Metazoa; phylum Arthropoda; class Insecta; order Phasmatodea; family Phasmatidae; genus Clitarchus; species Clitarchus hookeri. Next base: position 145,214 of record NQII01001342.1, read on the forward strand.
ATTTGAAAAATATTGACTTTTCTAATAATTTCACAGTATCTCTGGACCTACACATGAACTAATTGGTCAAACCATCAGCCATGATAGTTTTACATATGGCGGAAGAACACAATACGGATACAAGTAGATCTCAAAAGAGGGCTAAGTGCTAAGTTTACCATAAAAAGTCTACAGCATGATCACTACCTTTCTATATAGCTAGGGTACAGAAAATTCCAATATTCCTTTCACCAACCACCCTCACCTTTACAGGCTGTAATAAGACCAACATATCAGGAGACAAAACAAGAAAGCTAACATCTGAGACCAGGTACTTGGGAATCCCTGTTGGCCAAGCCACAAAGAACTGACTGCATACTCACAACCAATGACTATGCCATGAAGGATAAATGCAATAGTCTAATATAATTTTTCAGATTGCAAATGTATTATGTACATTTTATTTTTCATTGGCAAGTTCAAAGTAACTGGCTGTAAACAAATTGAGCAGACTTATATGAACAAAAGAGTACTACGCAAACCACACCATACACGAGCCCACAACCTACACAGTCAAACAAATTTAGGAAATAGTTTTTTACTATACCAAGTTGCCATTAAACAGATGGAACCCCACCATTTACGCCAATATATAGGTACTTATAACTGTTGATACACATTATGGCTAAATTAAATTTTAAATACACAAAACAGTTTTCACCAACTTGCTAATTCACAATAATTATCTAAAAAATACATTAAAATTTTCTATCACAGCTACGTTAAAAAACATTCCCAGTACTGTACTTCCAAAACCTAACAAACTAATACAAAAACAAGGGAGTTAACTTTGTCCTTTACTTACCAGGTTTCTGAGCTTCTGTGCAATACAAGCACAAGTAATATTAATTAAATATTTATAAACTACTTTAAACTATACATGACAGAGTTACTTAAAGTAGCTAATTCGTATGAACAGTGATGTTTTATTTATTTTTTGCTCTATATTAGCAGGTGACTTACATATCTCCTAAATCTTAAATTCATTAATATAATGAGTTTTTAGAAATTGTAAACATAAAATATTAACAATAGTTTTACACAAAAAATTTATAGCACGTAATTCATATTGGTAATTAATAAAAACTTAGAATATCATTTTAGGTGGTGATAAAAGCACCAAAGTAATGAAATTATTGCTTGTACTGGAAAAGAGTTGTTTTTCGAAAGGGTCTTTAATGGATATACCTTTTCAATGAAATTCTTTTTCATTGTCCCTGTAATAAGGGTCTTATAATACAAAGTTAAATGTACATAGTAATAAAAATAAAAATTTGGAAGCAAAATAATTTTCATTTTTGTTAGTGTAGAAACAGAACCTGCGTCTTCTGTGAATTGTTTGCAAATGCCTCATGACAAATACATATACCACATTTCCACGATTGTAGAGAGAGATTTGGGCAGCTGTTAAAAAGCAAGGGTTTGAATGCCTATGAGGGTGAAGTGAGATGAGTATGGAGCAACACTGAAATGCAAGGACAGGGAAATGGGAGATCCCCGAGGAAACTTGCCGACCAATGGCATCTCTGGCACGAATCCCATGTACAAAAAACCAAGAGTGATCCTGCGGGGAATCAAACCCGGTTCACCTGGGTGATAGGCGAGCAGTCGGACCATTACGCCACTGCGGCCCCGAGCTGCCGAAATGAGCAGTCTACATTTCTGAAAGCATTAACACATTGCACAATGTACGATGCAGATGTATGTATATTATCTGCTCTACACCAAAGTCATGGGAAGGTAAGTAGAGTGGGTGCCAGGCAGCATGCACAATTCCAAGCAACATCACAACTTAGCTTTGTTGTGCCAGACTGCATGATGAGGTATATTTGAGCCTGTTTATTTACCATAAATTCATAGCCCATGATATTACATGGTGCCACTTCTGTTCTACCTTTTCCTTTGCTGTAATGAATTTTTACTTCACTCAAGAACTCTAAATATTAACTTACTTTCGATGTAAGCAGCATCAAAGTTTAGATCAAAATTGTCAAAAAATATGCAGTTTACAACAGACAAAATTTGGTATCTACGCAATTGAAGTAAACCAGTTAAGCAATTTCGTTAAACCTACAATGCAACACATTTACAAGTTGGCAGTATACAAACCTATTATGTACCTCATTAAAGTAAACCATGAAATATTAGGTTTTTCANCAGTTAACCATATGTAGGAACCACATTTCACCTGTCAATGAAAACTGTATCATGTTTGAAATATTAGGTTTTTCAAGCAGTACAGCAAGATTGTACTTACAGCTATAATAACTATTAGCTCACCTGAAGAGACTGCCTGCCATTTTTGCCAGGTGTTGGGGGACCTGGTTTATTGTACGATGTCTGGAAAAACAAACTCTACAATTACTTTCTACTCTACAATTNCCAGGTGTTGGGGGACCTGGTTTATTGTACGATGTCTGGAAAAACAAACTCTACAATTACTTTCTACTCTACAATTAAATACTGCACTACTTAAGGGAGCCATCTAGTAGTAAGGCATTACCAGATTGTGAAAAAAATATTTCTATTAGTAAAATGACTAAGCAGCAGAAAAAACCATATAACACACTTTTATTTCAATAAAATTCAAAACAAATGCATCGTGCACGCTTGAAAAGGGATGTGGATTGTTCTGTCGAACACACTTGTAGAAAAACCACAACCATCTACAGGAATTATTTAGGTACAAGCAAACTTGGTTTGTTTCCTCTCACACTAAATAAATATTTATCCTTTCCTGCATTAAGTGACCTGAAATAACCAGCCAGTTGGGACAAGCAACACCAATTCTTAATTATTCAAAAATAGTTGAATTACTGCTTTAGCAGAGTATGAGCAATTTACCTGTATTGCGAGATAGGTAGCTGCGCGTTTACATTACAAATATTATTTACATTTTTTGGAAAATTAGTTTCAAGGGTTGATAACATAATTTAAGGTAATTTTAAATTATGTTAATTAATTTTTTTGAAACAAATACTTCCCATTATTGAATTATGTCCAGACTTTTAACCAATTATATAAATTAAGCCTTAGTCCTATGGCGTATTGTTGTTAAATAGCTACATTGTTTGTTACGAGGCTTTTGCTGTATACATATGTATCAATGTTATGTTTGTGGAAAACTGAGAAAATCACTGCTGCCACGTGATTTTTCTTTCTCCCTTTGCAATGCCACAGAACCTTTGGAAACAGTGAAATATATTCACAAGACAAAACTAAGTTCATATTCTGAAACTGAAGTTTTTTGCGGCCCAATAACACAGGTGCTACTGTAAACTTCTCATTTTGCAACTGTGATAGAATAACTGTAGCTATGCAGCACCGGACATAGTCCTCAGCCAAAGTTGACTACCCAACATGTTCACTATTTCCTGACAAGACAAGCATTTACCCATTTAACTAGTTTTCAAAATGGGCTCCCATGTAAGAAACAACACACAAAATAAATTACGTCGGTATGAAAAGAGAAATTAAAATCTTCATGTTGAACATAAGTAAGAGCTACAATATTGTACTACTGAAAAAGTGAAATTTCTGTAGGACCATCACAATCCTTTTTACTACCAGAATATTTAATTGCTAGTGTCTAAGTTCACATAAATTTGGAAAAAGTTGCTATTGAAGTATTGACCAAGTGTCTGTTTCTGAAGGGTTCTTGTTGATATGGAAGTGGGTAATGGTCTGATTGAGTAGCAGGATTACGTCAGTGTTCCCCCTGCATCCTTTTGTAAGTAATAAATGATTTAATTGGAAAATGTATATCATTTACATGATCGTACACTATGGAGACTCCCAACAAACCTTACTGCCTACACTTTTCAAAGTTTCCTACTTCTACCAATTAATTAAATCAAGAGATACAAAAACGGAAGTGAAGCATTTCCTGTGGGCTTAACTGGTGGCCATGACGCAAGACGCACCTGCGAGAAGCAGGTATTGGTGTGACGTGCCACAGGTGTCCTCATTAACCCAGTCTAGCCCTCGCCACAGCTACCTCCTAAGAAGAGACGTTACGCAGCAAACACCACAGCTCACCTTGAAGCCCAGGATTGACTCGGCCAGCTGCTGCATCTTGTTGGACTGCAACCCCCTTCACACCACGGTGTGGCCTCTACTCCTTCGACCTTCGGCCACGGAGGGGAAGGAGTTGCCAGCTTCGAACATCTCCACTGCACTCTCTCTCTCTCTGCGACCTACCTGTTACCTCCACATTCCCCAATGCCGCTCAAGTGTAGGATGTTACTCTGCTAAAACGTGCATCAACATCTTCAACCCCTGCTGCTCAGTTGTAGGGTGTTTCTCTGCTCAAACGCTTACAGACTTCTTCAATCATCACTAACACTAGCTGATCGTTACCACTAGACTAACTCGCGAAGCTGCCTGTCGGCTCACCTAAGCCTCCTGTGCTTCTCAGATACCTAGAGGCTCCGCTTTTAAAGCCAAGAGTCAGAGTACTGTTTGACTAGGGTCACCTCGACCTCCAGCCTCCGTGTCTACAGAGTCTAGGCATCCCTCTGGTTGCCATAATAGTAGGATAAGCCTTTCAGGCCCTAGTTAGGGTACAGGCAAGTTTATGTGTTTACTTACAAGTCAATAAACAGACATAGTTTTAAACTTGGTTGAGTTATCACTCCCAGCCCTCTTTACTTCTCTACCTTGCTCACGCTATCTCCTGCTTCACAACCAAAACCACTTACATTCTAGCAGGAGTAGTTACGAGCAGAAACCATTCTTCCCAACCTCACCCTCTGGAATAACCATCTCTGTGTGATGCTTTGATGCCTTCCTGAGTAGTACGACAGCAGTTACCTTACCTCACCTACTGCAACCCCCAGTATGTGCTTGGGTCCGCTAGCAAAGTCTCGCTTGCCAAGTTACTTGNTGTGCTTGGGTCCGCTAGCAAAGTCTCGCTTGCCAAGTTACTTGCAGGAGATCGATAGGCCAACCCCTTTTAGGGAGCCCCATCTCTTTGTAAGTTCTTGGGACTATGGCAAAATATGTCTTCCTGAGCAACACGAGAGCAGACAACCCAATCCTGCTGCTGAGATGTCAGGTGCTTGGGTCTGCCAGCANTATGTCTTCCTGAGCAACACGAGAGCAGACAACCCAATCCTGCTGCTGAGATGTCAGGTGCTTGGGTCTGCCAGCAAAGTCCCAATCGCCAAATTACTTGGTGAAGACCAGTAGATCAGGCTTACCTATCCCATTTAACTATTCGCCTTACTTCCTCCAGGCTGTATCTACCCCTACGGCACACCCACTGTCCAACTCTTTATTTTGTCACCCCAGCCCCCCTTTACCACGTCAAAAGGCTGGGCGGAAGAACACCAAGCAGGAGGTGGCCCTGGTTGGAGACCCGGAGAGCATCAAACTGGGTGCCTGCCCAGTCTATATGTATTTGGAAGGAGGAAGAAGCTGTCCAACAGAGGGGTTGCACCACCAGCTTAACTGGAGGACACAAGAACTTGATTTGACACGTTCCACGAGCTGCATCATCGCTGCCCCTTACACCTCCCAAGACACCAGTAGCTCCAAGTCGGCCCTCAGCCGCAAGAAAGGTGAACGCCTGCTTCCCAGCTGTCGTATAGTGGGGGGGTCGCATTGATGCTGGACAACAAAATAAAGAACCCAATAGGTAGGGCGTCAGGTTTAATAAGTGCAATCATTGCAACGTTAGCACAGCAACAAGCCAACAGACCAAAATAACCTGTTACTCTACTGGCTATCTTCAAGTCACACCACCAACTTCTGATACTGCAACTCAGCCTGTTAGTCTTGGTGGTTTTTGCAACATTCCAGCTAATGAAATAACTCTAGCCATAGCCATTAACATCCACTGATTCAAAGTAGCTAGGGACTAACTTGCCGGGGCGGTGGTGTAGTGGTTCAACAAGGTTCCTACAGTTTTCGTAACTTTTATTTCCCTGACCATTGGCCAAAATTTCCTTATCACATTAATTTTTTCTGTTAAATTCTACACTAAAGCACTGAAGTTTTAATTGTACTGGACGTATTTAGGCCTCCTCCTCCCCTACACCTCTAATGTGTAAAATCAGAAAGCAGACACATTACTATAATATGTATAAATGTTAAAATAATGTAAAAACTGAAAGGCTTGAAATGTTTTAATAACTAAGCCAAAATTATGGTATAAAATTTCCTGCTAAAATTATTTTCCCTAAAAATATGACAAATAACCACATCTGTACAGACATTAATTCATCACTGTATCATTTTACATTATTTAAGGTCTGTCTCATAAGATGGGNAATAACCACATCTGTACAGACATTAATTCATCACTGTATCATTTTACATTATTTAAGGTCTGTCTCATAAGATGGGGAGATTTTGATAGTCAGCGAGTAGCAACTTGAAGTATACATAACAAACAATGTGCCATTTACAAAATCCTGTATCAGCTGATGTATGAATGAATGAAAATTAACATTACGTTGGCTATTCTGACTGCACTGCCAACACACATCTAACAAGCAGAATATATGTGAATAAGAAAGAGTTCCTACATTAATTAAAAGTTTTATTTTAAGTGTTCACAAACCAGCTATTATTAGTATTTCAAACTAAACTTTGTGCTGAAGTAGTAATTTATAAGTGTTCAAAATGAAACTGACATTAAAACGGTCCGTATTGAAATGAAATGCAACTTAAGTGGACTAGCTGACAGTGTGTTAATAAAATTAATATACAGCCGCCACTTGACGCACCAGCTGACGGCGAAAGGATACATAAACAAAAAGTAAACATTGGCACTACTTTCGTCAAACTGTCAAAATCTCTCCAACTTACATNGGCGAAAGGATACATAAACAAAAAGTAAACATTGGCACTACTTTCGTCAAACTGTCAAAATCTCTCCAACTTACATGAGACAGACCATACCTAGTGAAAGATATTTTTTTTTGTGATTTCTGGTTGTTTTGCGTATTTGGTTAGAGACTATAATCCATATTTTATAACGTTCTTGTATAGTTTTTTTTTTTGTTGTTTCTGTTTGTGTTATGTATTTTGTTGGGGACTATTAATTTGGTTTAGTGATTTTTAGTTACTTTTCTTTGCCAAATTCTTGTGTTTTTTATTCTGTAGCTGTCTTGTCTATTTAAAAATGTGAGCTACTAAATAATGCATGTGTAGTAATTCTAAATGGTTGCACAATAGTACTACATGTCTGCAAATATTTAAAGAAGAACTACAAAGTGCATTAACCATTATTAACATGTTAGTTTGTATGTGGTAAATGTCAAGTGTGATAGGACAGGAACACCCAATACACTCACTCTCTGTATAAGAACAATCTTACAACTCCTGCATATTACAAACACATACATCATTAGCTGACAATGCTGCTCCTCTAACAAAACTAAGCCTACTATGGTAGATGGCACCCTTAACATTTGTCATGCAGAACATCTCATACAGGTCAAAAGAAAAACTAAAATCTAAGAGTTGCACTAAACTGTCCAATACAGAAACTAATATAATTATTAAAAACATGCAAACTTAGGAAAGGAAGCAGGGTAGAAAGGACAGATGAGGTATGGAGGGTCGAGAGGAAAGGAAAGCATGTTGGGAAGGACAGAGGAGGAAGAGAGAAGGGGAAAGAGAGGAGTGAGGAGAGAAAAGAGATGGGGGAAGGAGGGGGAGATTAAAGAAGAAGACGATAAGAAATCTTAAATTAAATGTACGATCCAAGAAAAATCATTGTCACTAAAATTAATTATATTCATTGTTCAATTTTAAATAAAAATTATTGATCTAAAATTTTAGTTTTTCCTTATGTAAATAGACCTTTCAAATTGGGGTGTGAAAAGCTTAAAAAATCGTGAGACTATTGACATTTGCAGTATGCTAAATATTTAGTTTTATAGTGTTTTTAAAAATCAGACATTACTAGTTCCATACAATACATCTGGTATTACCAATATTACAGAAATGAAAACCTTTACTTCATAAATCTGAGTATTTCCACTATACTAGAGGAGCAGTGAATACAATCTGCTCAGGAATATTGCGAACTATTAAACTTACACCCAAAGGTACACATACTTATTTTAAAATGCTACTTCTAGGCGGAGCATACTTTAGAACATAATATGGACACACCCCTACACATACGTTATACAGGATTCCACACACATCTTAAATGATTGCAAGAACAAAATTTTAAAACCATCACCTATTTACAAAACTACTCACACACACCACTTGAGTAAATTACAAAGAGTGGCATAAAGCAAATTAAAATTACATGTACACACNACAAAACTACTCACACACACCACTTGAGTAAATTACAAAGAGTGGCATAAAGCAAATTAAAATTACATGTACACACACAATTTATGCTGACCTTCAGGTATGTACAATTTCTAAAGTCAAGCTCAAAGAAAGCATAAATTGCATCTCAGGTAGAGGCCAAATTTTACTGCTGGTACGCACTAAATAATCATGACAATTAGACCAAGAAAGAAGAACAAATGAATGACCAATCAAAGTAAAAACTGTCATACGTTACATCTACCTCCTCAACCATTTTTAATTGATCTACTGATGGTTCTATTATTATGCTGAAAATGTTTTACACCCTGTGCAGTCTACTTTTCCTTGATGCCATAACAATCTTACATCCATTATGCACAGTACCCTCCCTATAACAACAGAACAAAAACGACATGTTGAGGCAAAATTTTGTTCTCCATTAAAACTCAAGACAACCAGTATAGCTGCATGCAATACTACAAGAAATTACATCTGGGGTGGACATTTTTTCAATGCAAAAAAACAGTACATAGTATAAAGTACAAAATTATATAAATAAATGTTTGATTCTTAAGTTATACAGTTATGCAATAGGTGTTTGTATACCTATTTTACATTCTGTATTTAGTGACTGCTACAAAACTGCTAGTGTGACTATCTACAAATAAATGTAAACTATCCTCGCATACATTTTTTGACTAGTAATAAAATATCACAGAAAATTGCAATTTTAAAAATGAGTATCACTTAATCAAATATTCAAATGAAGAAAATCCCTCTATGAATTCAATAATTACAGTTTTAAATAGTGATGGTCCAATATGGATATCTGCCCGATATTTTCGATATCCAATACATCACCTGAAAGCCAATCGAATATAAAAAAATTACCTCGAAATTTTTATACTGCTATTTCATTTAGTAATAAATTTTTTTCATCATAAACGTACCAAGTAAATGTGACAGAAAATAAATTTAAACAATAAAAAATGTACAGTATATAATTAAGCCAATATAATGTTTTTGTGATAGATAATTTCTCATGATGGGTGTATTGAAGGGTCTCAATGACTGCTCGCCCCTTGGAACACCAGCTTTACAGATTTGACGCTGACTATCCATAACTTATCTGTCGGTGAAAAACACTGCCACATGGCATTTGCTTTTCCCCACAACTGCACGTTAGCTACCCGCACACCAATAAAAAATAATTCAAGTTTAACAAAGATGCTAACTTGAAGAAAGTCACATTTAATAAGTTCTATGACGTTAATTCTACTCTAAAATCAATAAAGTTTTCAAAACGTACCTTGGTATGGTGAAAACCCTTGCAACGTAAATAAAAACTCTATACATGACTGCCAACTGTTTGGTTAAGTTACTTTTCAAGAAGTAAAAATAAATGTTGATTCGGAAAAAAATTCCTAGTGACACAGACTATTTGGGTCTAGAATTATTCAGATCAGTGCTTTTAACTTTTCTATAAAATTGAAATAGTTGTAATTAAATCAATTTATAGGATGTGAATGTGAACTAGACAATCTGTTGAAAAGGTATTTTAAGTGTGTTTAATACTGGCCTCTTACAAAACCGTAGAGTAGGCCATTAGCCAGCCATATTTTGATTACATCACAAAGTGCATTTCGTGTGAACTGGTAGACTGTGATTAATTATGAATAAAATCATCATGTTTTACAATGTTTTTTCTCTGATCTGACTGAAGGAAAAATATTTTTTTCTAAACGGATGTGTTTTTTTTTTTATGTAAACATGGAAGTCTGATTATATGATAATGTATGTTACCGCTACGTCTCATTTTTAATAATGACCGTGACATTATATATTTCATAAATTACAAAATTCAGTCAATAGTTAAAAACTTAACAATTTTCGCCAACTGAAATGTGACCATTTCAACAAGTGCCAATAACCAATATAATTAAGGTTTATATTTCTAATAACAGCCAATAAACCGATAACTGTTATCTGATAGGACCATCGCTAATTTTGCAGCATACATAGCAAAATAACTGGTTAATGCAAGTTTAAATCCATAATGTAATTCCTTCTATCACCAAACTTTAGGAATGAATATTATATGCACACTTTCAGGACAAGTCATAAGAGACATCATTACAACACCTCAACCTGAGACCCTCCAAAACAACCCCTCTACTAAGAATCATTATTACATACAGTTCCGAACAAGTGTCTACAAAAGTACAATATTAAATATGCACTCTATATTTATGAGTACAGTTACAGGCCTAATTTTAAACCAATCCTGCAATCTCTGTTCTTAAAATGGCACTGTTATACTGTCAAATGCGCCGCCCACAAGCCTAAATGCTCCATTGGGTCTGACCAACATGGTCACAGCAGTCGCTGAGTACATGACAGTCCGCTACGCAACTGTGCTGTTTTAATTTCTAGCAAAAAGAAAATAATTAGAGATAGGATCCTTGATGCTGTGATACCTCCAAACCACTGATACTTTGTAGTATTTAGCATCACATTACAGTATCCGAAAGTATCAAATTTTAACATAGTGGTAATGGAATTTACCATGAGTTTTTTCCACGCAGCACAAAATCACAATACATATTCACATAATACTTGCATAGTGGTTGTAATTCCAACTGCGTCACAACACGTGGAACAGATAGGAGGGGAAGAACCAAAGCTGGAAGTAGAGTGACTAGTAGTTGTAGTTCTCCTCCCTCAAAAAGAAATAAAATTGGGATGGGTGCTGTGGTAGTTGCTAGGCAACCTCTTCCCCTTTCTTTAGGCATGTAAGGGGAGGAAGCAACATTGTACCTTGCTGGAACAAACTATAACCCAGCAAACCCGAGGGTAGTCAACATCCGCCGACCAAGAGATAAACGAGAATGCGAGCACAGCGCTCTAGTTTCTAGACAACCACTTTCCCTCTCGCCCAGCATGTAAGAGGAAGCGAAACTACATATTGCAAAGAATGTTGAACTGGATGGACGGAAAGATGAAACGCTTCTCACTCAATTCACTCTTGGTTATCCAACGCTTTAGTAAACAAACGTTAGATAACCAATTTCCATGAAGTTACAAAAAATTAAGTAACTGCAAAATCAAAAATAAGTGTGTACCGAGCTATAATTATCCTTCAAGTATAATTACAAATTTTACTGTGGAGACGAGATTCTAGGACGAGATTGGTTAAGGACGTTTGAATTACAGGTCATCCACCATTTGTTTCCAGTGTAATGTGGGTTTTCATATAGTTTCAGTGAGAGTCAACAACACTACGTAAAATGAACAATTTTCTTGACCAAGTTGTTTTGTGTCCATTGCAATTTTAAAACACCCCTCCCAGGGTTAGTTAACATCAACAATAAGGTTTTTAAAGGTTACTATGACAATTTATCTTCTTAAAACAATCTAACTGCAAAAGCAGGTGTTAAGCTACGAGTACAGATGGGAAATCATTACGTTTTCGACCTTTTTTTCTCCACATTCATTTAGAAGTAGCTTTTTAAATATCCCAGGTCGCATGGGTATGATTGACTCGCTCAAATCTAATTTTCAAGTTAACCTACAATTTCCTTAAAGTTTTGGTGGCAAACTATGGACCAAATGAGTTGTGGTGACAGTTCCATTCCTGCTAAGGTTGGTAGACCCACCTGAAATAGTACATTAATCGACAGAATAATGAAGTATGTTTAAAACATTCACCTTCATTTGAATGTAGTCAGGAACACATTCTCAGAAGTCATCATGAATTATTTTGTCCATGCTTAAAAATGTTATTTGAATGTATTGTTTAAATACAGCAACACAATTACATCAGCTGCTTTTATGTTTAACATTAGCATGGTACATTATTTTAAGTATATTGGGAACGTAACAAGAAGACAAGATGTGCGAAAACCACAAATTCTAAACAACAGCAACAAGTAAATAAACACCAGCACTACTGATCAGCAGACATTTCGGAGGAAAACAATGTTGTCACCTCAAGGTGGAGAGGGAGGGGGAGAGAGACACACACATACATCTGTTTGCTAATATTTTATGTTTATACAAAAATATGGTACCAATAAAAGATTGAACTTTCAGTTGAATTTATGTAAATACTAATACTATAACTTATTTATTCAGGGATAAAATGTATGAGAACACACACAAAAGCACGTACTTAAAAAATCATTCACAATAATTACAGTAATTTTCAGATAAATCTCTTTCCACTGGTTATTTTTTGTTCTCTTACAAGTTGCAAAAAATGTCGCACAAAATTCCGTTATGAATTATAACTTCTCACGAGACATTGAATATTGCTTAACATTATACTGCATTAAAGTGTTGTGTCAAAGGCCAATTAAGACTTGTGCCCTCTGTGAGCCTTCCACATTTTGTCTCAGATGCAAAAGGAAAGAAATAGTGAATAAAACTCTATTCCCTTTCAAAGTCTTTGAATAAATTAGTGTTTTGTTTTCAATTTCAACTTTTTTGAAGCAGCAACAAGAGTACAGCACATTCGGAAAACTTAATAAACACCTATCTTGGGGGTGAAGGTCGATGACTGCTGGAATGAAGGTTCCTATGTTCTTACATGTACAGTCGGTGACAAGATTTAGATGCAATATTGGTGGAGGGAAGACTGAATGGTTTCTTGCCAGACAATCGACACTTGGGCAGCCATAAAAATAGTAAGACCAGACATCCTTAGGTCTTCCGGCCTCGGCAATCTACCAACGACAGCGACAGCATGGAACAATGCCATTTGACTACAGTAACAAGCAAGACCACACCCGTTACAGGTAAGAGGAAAGTGATCTTGAAGATAGGTGACATTAGCAAGAGCATGATGTTTACGTAGCAGATATAGAGGATGAATGTCTTTTGGAGCTTGATGTACTACGTAGGCTGGGGTGCTGCATCAATATTCGACTTGGTCTGCTACGAGTAGGCAGTACAGAGTTGGTGATATCAACATGGCATAATTTGTTCTCCCCAATTAGCTGCTTAGTAGTCTGTGGACTACCCATTGTGCTGTCCACCTCTAGTGAAATTGTCATTACAAGCAGATGCCAAGGAAAATTTGTCAGGCATTTGGGTCTAATTGAGCCAGCGGAGAGGATTGGCATCATGCCAGGTAATATCATCCTAGCAAGGACTTTGGTCTCTTCTTCTAATTCTAACAGTTTTCCAGTTAGAATGATAAATTTGTCGGATAGTGCCATTCATCTTGAGGAAGGGGCCATGATAGGTGTCTGGAAGCACATCTCACAGGTAATTCCAAACATTTCAGAAGATTCTAAAATAAATCAAATAGAATGTAATTTACCAGAAAAACTGGATGAACTATTACAAACAATAGAAAATCTTAGCTAGCACCAGGAGAAGGCTGTCTCTGAATTACTACAGAGAAATAGGGATGCCTTCTCGCGTGAACCAAGTGACTTTGAAAAGACTAACGTGACCTGCTACCACATTGATACAGGAGATGCAAGGCCCATAAAGTAGCCACCAAGACGACTGCCACTAGCTTTGCATGAGGCAGTTGAGGGAATTCTGAAGGAAATAAAGAAGTTCAGACGTGATAGAACCATCTGTTAGTTCATGGTCGTCACCCATTGTAAATGTTAAGAAGTAAGATGGCTGTCGGAGGTTTTATGTGGATTACAGTCAGTTTAATAATGTGACAAAGAAAGACTTTATCCACTTCCAAGGAAAGATGACATATTGAAAATCCTAGCAGGTTAGAAATGGTTCTTCTACTTTAGATATGAAGTGCAAGGTAGCCCCAGAGGACAAAGAGAGGACTGCATTTTGGACTGTGTAATGCCCCAACCACCTAAGATTGCATGATAAAAAAAATTCTGCCTTCGATATGTCAGGATTACCGAGATTATACTGTTGTGACAGGGAGTATATTTGATGAGCACCTATCAAGCTTAGAGACTGTATTCCAGAAAGTGGCTGCAGCCAACTTAAAATTGGTTCCTAAGAAGTGCCACTTGTTCCAAAGAAAATAAATTTCTTGGCGCCCATGGAATTGGATCAGACCCTGAAAAGACCAAAGCAATAAGAAATAGTCTGAAACCAAGTGACAAAATTGAAATGCGGAAATTTCTGGGATAATGTGCCTGTTAGCATTGATTTTTACCTGGGTACCCCACGATCGTCAAGTCACTACATGAACTGAATGAGGCACAAAGTAAATTTCATTGGACCACTGAATGTGAACATGCTTTTAGTAAGCTAAAGGAAATATTGATATCTCCACCAGTCCTGGGTTTCTCGAAAAGTGAGGGCATATTAATTTTGGACACTGATGCTAGTGACGTAGGTATTGGAGCTGTGTTATCTCAAGTTCAAAATGGTAAGGAAACACCATTAGAATACTTCAGTAACGTATTGTATTGCATAAGCCTGAGAGAAATTATATGTTACATGAAGGGAGCTTCTGGCCATGGTGAAGGCAATTTCACACTTCCACCCCTCTACCTTTATAGCAGACATTATATTCTAAGAACTGACCATGCTTTATTACGCTGGCTACTAAATTTCAAGGAACCCAAAGGTCAAATAGCTTGGTGGAATCAGCATCTTCAAGAATATGATTTTGAAATACAGCACAGATCTGGACACCTTCACAGAAATGCAGATGCACTTTCTAAGCTTGCATAAACACTACCAGCTTAAAAACAATTGTTGCAGGAAATTTTTAGGTGAATGTACTGATTCAATCAACGCACAAACCAAGGCAGAGTGCAACTGATAAATACAGGATATGAGTGCAAGCATGTGGTCATTCGCTGCCTACAAGTCAGACAAAGCGTGTGGCGTTGCGACATCTACTGCACTACAACATTGCCACTTCTCATGGAGTGTGGCCTATATATGTTTTACGAGATTAACTACACTAAATGCAAACTTTTCTACACAATTTAAGCAATTTTAATTAATCAAAATTGTTAGAAAAGGCAAATAAAATTCACCAAAATGCATTCAAATCGCTCATAAAAACGTAAATACAAAATAAACCCTCACTTGCGGTAACCAGAAAATTTAACCTAGGTAGTATAGTACTATATGACTGTGTATTAAAAAAACTGCAGTAAGTACGGAATTCATATCATAAGCCTTAATCGTAGGTACGGGATTTCACTGTGTGTCAATTCTGAAAGTGTAATACAGTGATGTACTAAGGATAAACTAGACAAAGCACCGAAAAATAAACATGTCCTGCCTCAGGCCGTGTTCTAATTCGCATCGAGTTTCGTTTTTCATCTGTTTAACATTTTCTAAGGTTTAGTCGGAACACCACGACCTTGAACTGCATAGCATGCAATTCTGCTATTATTATGGTGTTATCATGATTCCAAAATTGTTAGAGGGTTTTAAAAATTTAAAATGAATAAAAGAAAACTAATATGACGTGAAATTGTTACCTAACAAATAACGATGAGGCGATTCCAGTTTTTCCTCAAAACCGAATTTACCTTCGATTCTATGATTTTCAATGTGATATTTTACCACAAAACAAACACGAGGCTTTTGTGGAACTTATGCTGTGTATTTAATATAAAGTATGGGACGATTTTGTGGTAAATTACTGCATTTATCGTAAGTGAAAATATTGGTGAAAATGATGTACGTTTCATACATCCTTTATTAAAATAACATTAAGTTTGACACAATTTTGTCACTCCAATACAGTAAAACCACCATAATTCAAATTTTTTGAGGGCCGAAACGAAAATTACAATCTGTGGTATTTACCCACGCAGCACTACCATTTTCCCCTGNTTCCCCCGGAAATAAGGCCACCTAAACTGCGCCACTGGTACGTGGGTCAGACAGAACTTGAGTCATTTATGCACACTGATGTATTGGTGTAGTTGACAGCAGCAAGATAAGTGCTAGCGTTCCTTGCTGAGAGATCTTCCACAAGAGAATCATTTAGTGATGGCCCGATACTGAAAAAACCCGATACAGATGCAGGTTCCGATACTTAGGATTTTACCAATCCGATACCTGTAAATCGATATTTTCATTTATCACACTGTAAGCAGACATTTGTCACTAAAGTGGATGAGAGAAAACTGCAGCCTGGAAAAGTTTTGTTTGCAATAAGCTAGAAAGACTTGCTGTTAAGTGAGATTTACTTTATGCCTGGTACATCAAAGCAGCAAAATCAATAGTTTAACATTATTTTACTATCACATATTACAAAACTAAGTTAAGGTTGCTAGTCTACAAGAAATATGTAAAAGAACAGGAATTCAAGTACTGACTGAGTAGTACTTGTAGACAGGCACTACTCTGCAAGTACTTGACTTCCTGTCCTTAACTAGATATCATTATGAAAACTAAGCTAACAATTTGTCATGATACTATGTAGGCTACATACATGTAGGTCATGAAACTTCAAAAATGTCACAGTTAACATACCACCGTATCTTCTGTTTCAAATTAAAAACAAATTGAGGGGGAAAAAATACAAATCTGTTAACAGTGCTTTAGGATATTAAACTTAAGTTGTAATGTAAAAATGTTAATATCTGAATATTTTGTGATGAGAGGCGATTTCGTTTCTTAGTGCAAATTCCATTAGAAGTGCTAAATAACCTCTCTGAAGCAACAAAAACAGGGGGAATGCCCAGTTTCTTTTGGGCAAGCAGTTTTAGATTCGGAAAAGATAGATTTTCTCTCCAGAAGGTCAAAGGATCATCAAAAAGAGAAATAGTAGGCTCAGCTAAGTACTGAGTCAGTTCATTTGGCGGATCAGTTGTGGTGTGGGATGCATTTGACATCTGAATTACTTCAGCACTTATCTGCTGCAATACTGATTCTTCATTTAATGGCTGAGGTGTTGGTGCTACTTTTGTTTCTTCTTTGATGACATCTGTTCCATGCTGCAGCCTCTTGTGCTGATCTGGAATTCTTGAAAACCCTGGAGCAAAATGTATTTATAATATACTGTAGACCTATTCTATAATGTCACTGTTAAGTAATTTGCAGTTTTCAGTGAAACTATAGCTATAGCATTAAACAAAAAAAAACACAATAGGTAACTTTGCTAGTCATATTCCATAAGCTTACCTGTTCTTATAACGGGGGTCCAATATAGTTGTGCAGCATTCTGCTCAATATTAGCTTCCATGTCCAAAAATCTTCTTTCAAGTGCAAAATGCATGTCACAAGTAGTGGTTTCAAGAGTAGTATCTTTCCTTGACTTGTGCTTTTGCAGACCACATCGCAAACTGTTTATAATAGGTATCACTTCCTACACAATACAGTATTTCTTGCTGAGAGCTAGCGGTGCATCTTTAAATAGCAGTAACAATTCCACAATATTTTCAGAAAGTGTTCAGTTCGCAGGACTTAAGCTACACAAACCTGAAATCTTGCGAGTGATGTTTTGGACAACTTCTTGCTGCTCAACCAATCTCTCCAGCATGTTATAGATGAATCCCATCTTGTTACCTCTTCTTTTATTAGAGCATGTTGGGGTAATCCATACTTTATTTGAGCTTCTTTCAATAACTTGGTGGAGGCCACCGACATGTGAAAATGAGACACAATGCGTTTGACATTTGCCACAAGTTTAGAAACACTCAGCTTATTAAGACAACCCTCTTTCACCACCAACTGAAAAGCCTGTGTTGAACACAAGGAATGTGAGACACATTAGGTAGCTGAGTGATTGCACTCTTCATATTTGCAGCACTGTCAAAGATGATAACTTTAACTTTCCCACCTATTTACCACTCAGCAAACGCCATAGAAATGTTTTCAGCAATTTGCTCTGCTGTGTGGCTTGCTCCATAGAAAGGCATTACCTCCAACGATAGGGAATAAAAGGTCCAATTGCTGTCTATGAAATGCATTGTTATACTGATGAAATCACCTCCACTTCCAGATGTTCATAAATCTGTGGTAACTGCTAATTCATCAGCAGTTTGTAAAATGTCCTTTGGTTTGATTTTGACATTTTCTGCAAGTTCAGGAAGTTGTTTACCAATTATGTCTTCCTTTGTAGGCAGCCAATATTTCGGTTGAAGAATTTTAATGAAAGATTTAAAACCTTCATCCTCCACTATCGAAGCAGGCTGCATGTCAGTGCATATCATCTCTTCTAATGCTCTGTCTGTTTCTATAGATCTAGAATCTGATCTGTTCCAACTTGCAAATTTTCCTGAAAATGTTTTTAAATCCTACTGTTTTAATTTTTTGTGAGGTTGATCTGAACCCTGTGTAACACTATTACTTGAAGTTGAACAGTGTGCACTAAATGAAGGCTGGCAGGAATTATTCATTTCATAGAAATTATTTTGGACCATGTGTGTTCTAGGATTGGTAGTGTTGAATTCGCGAGACTTTTGCCACCACAACCCACTTCTTTAGAGCAATAATGGAGGCATACAGCTTTCATTTTATCACTGGTTTTGTCAGTGAAATGCAACCAAATATCGCTTTTTGGTGCCATTGTATGTTTGTAATCAGTAGTGGTGATTCACGCAAACAACTCGCACTAAAACCTTTACATGTAAAGAACTATCATTGCGATGATGATCATGATAGCAAAACAGTGAAAATAATTTATTTTCTGAAAAATAAAACTTTTGTAACTTTCCAACCTTTACCACTAAATATTACCACAAGTAAACATGAAAATAGCTTTTCAGGCTGCATTTGTAAATAATGAACTCTGAAGAATTGCGAACCTGTGTAACATTACTGAACATCATACTAACGCTCCCCGCGTCCATGCATTTTTGGCCGTCAGAACACACGCGCTAGCGAAGCCTGCCGGCGGTCAACACCAATAAATATTAAGGGTGGCGGACGTGTCCAAATAAAGGATCCCGCGCCTCACAGCTGCAAAGACGGGCCACCCAAGTTTTCTGCATGTGCAGACGGCATCCGGAGGCAACGGAAGCCACCAGGGCACGAACACAGCTGCACTGGGCAGCTGCCCCAAGATACGCCGAGGTCCCACGACCCCGGGCTTCACCGCAATAAAACCCTGAGAGCTTTTGGGACGAGCGTGCGGAGAAGAATAGCAGCATATCCGGGGACAAGGGATGGACCAGTGCGGGCGCTGATCCAAAGACCACCCGCCAAGTAAGCACGTGCAGAACGAGACAATGAAACGGCCATACCAGAACCGAAGGTCCATGCTGGGCAGCCCGAGCCCCAGACACGTGTTTTTATTACTCAGGGAAACGCCACGAGATTCCCGGGCCACCTGCAGAAATAACACGAGTTCAATATGGCGATGGGGGCTTACAAAAACGACGAGAGAGAGGAAGGGAGAGTTGAGTGAGGCGCTNTTCAGCACTTATCTGCTGCAATACTGATTCTTCATTTAATGGCTGAGGTGTTGGTGCTACTTTTGTTTCTTCTTTGATGACATCTGTTCCATGCTGCAGCCTCTTGTGCTGATCTGGAATTCTTGAAAACCCTGGAGCAAAATGTATTTATAATATACTGTAGAGGATAAGATATTACAGTGACAATTCATTAAACGTCAAAAGTCACTTTGATTAGCTATAGCATTAAACAAAAAAAAACACAATAGGTAACTTTGCTAGTCATATTCCATAAGCTTACCTGTTCTTATAACGGGGGTCCAATATAGTTGTGCAGCATTCTGCTCAATATTAGCTTCCATGTCCAAAAATCTTCTTTCAAGTGCAAAATGCATGTCACAAGTAGTGGTTTCAAGAGTAGTATCTTTCCTTGACTTGTGCTTTTGCAGACCACATCGCAAACTGTTTATAATAGGTATCACTTCCTACACAATACAGTATTTCTTGCTGAGAGCTAGCGGTGCATCTTTAAATAGCAGTAACAATTCCACAATATTTTCAGAAAGTGTTCAGTTCGCAGGACTTAAGCTACACAAACCTGAAATCTTGCGAGTAATGTTTTGGACAGCTTCTTGCTGCTCAACCAATCTCTCCAGCATGTTATAGATGAATCCCATCTTGTTACCTCTTCTTTTATTAGAGCATGTTGGGGTAATCCATACTTTATTTGAGCTTCTTTCAATAACTTGGTGGAGGCCACCGACATGTGAAAATGAGGCACAATACGTTTAACATTTGCCACAAGTTTAGAAACACTCGGCTTATTAAGACAACCCTCTTTCACCACCAACTGAAGCCTGTGTTGAACACAAGGAATGTGAGACACATTAGGTATCNCCTCTTTCACCACCAACTGAAGCCTGTGTTGAACACAAGGAATGTGAGACACATTAGGTAGCTGAGTGATTGCACTCTTCATATTTGCAGCACTGTCAAAGATGATAACTTTAACTTTCCCACCTATTTCCCACTCAGCAAACGCCATATAAATGTTTTCAGCAATTTGCTCTCCTGTGTGGCTTGCTCCACAGAAAGGCATTACTTCCAACGATAGGGAATAAAAGGTCCAATTACTGTCTATGAAATGCGTTGTTATACTGATGAAATCACCTCCAGCTCCAGATGTCCACAAATCTGTGGTAACTGCTANTCAGCAATTTGCTCTCCTGTGTGGCTTGCTCCACAGAAAGGCATTACTTCCAACGATAGGGAATAAAAGGTCCAAACACTGTCTATGAAATGCGTTGTTATACTGATGAAATCACCTCCAGCTCCAGATTTCCACAAATCTGTGGTAACTGCTAATTAATCAGCAGTTTGTAAAATTTCCTTCAGTTTTATTTTGACATTTTCTGCNTCCACAAATCTGTGGTAACTGCTAATTAATCAGCAGTTTGTAAAATTTCCTTCAGTTTTATTTTGACATTTTCTGCAAGTTCAGGACGTTGTTTATCCATTAGATCTTTCCTTGTAGGCAGCAGATATTTAGGTTGAAGAATTTGAACGAAAGATTTAAAACCTTCATCCTCCACTATCAAAGCAGGCTGCATGTCAGTGCATATCATCTTGGCTAATGCTCTGTCTGTTCCAACTTGCAAACTTTTCTGAAAATGTTTTTAAATCGTACTGTTTTAATTTTTTTTTTAGGTTGATCTGAACCCTGTGTAACACTATTACTTGAAGTTGAACAGTGTGCAATAGATGAAGGCTGGCAGGAATTATTCATTTCATAGAAATGATTTTGGAACATGTGTTTTGTAAGATTGGTAGTGTTGAATTCCCGAGATGTTTTGCCACCGCGACCCACTTCTTTAGAGCAATGGAGGCATACAGCTTTCGTTTTATCATTGGCTTTAACGCTGAAATGCAACCAAATGTTGTTTTTTGGTGCCATTGTATGTTTGTAATCAATAGTGGTGATCCACGCTATAAACTCTCACTAAAACATTCACGTGTAAAGAACTATCATTGCGATGATCGTGGCAGCAAAACAGTGAATGTAATTAATTTTCTGAAAAATGGTTAAACTTCTGTAACGTTCCAATATTTACCACTAAATATTACAAGTAAACAATGAAAATAGCTTTCCAGGCGGGATTTGTAAATAATGAAATCTGAAGAATTGCCAACCTGTGTAACATTACTGAACATACTACTACACTCGTCGCTGTGCAGCGCTAGGAGAGGCTTGCTTCTGATATTTTTAAATCTTACGTACAAACTAAAACATAATTTAATTTAATTTACGTGTACCAGTAAACTACAATTTAAGCACAAAACCAATATTCAAATACCATTGTGTCACAGGTTGTTCTTTTTTTTAAGTAGTTTTCCACAATATTTATTTTTAGGACAATTTTGGTGTTTGCTAGTTGGTGCTAGCCACAATCATTTTGTTTACTTTTGAGAAACGTACATCGAACGTAAGACTGCTGTACCAAAAATAAAAACATAATCCTTGAAGTGAATAATACTGATGGGCATGTACATACTAATACGTTTTTACCGTAAGGAAATATTGTTTTTGCCAGCAAAATTGCCCTGGCCATCTCAAATTCTTACGGTTTTTTTTAAAGTAGAGTTTGTTGTTAATTGCTTATAAACATTTCAAATTAATGTTCTCTTTGGTCGCATTGCCACACCCTGATGTTAAGGGTTGAGAAAATCAAATTGCAACAGAGGAGAGAAAATACTTTAGGTTGAGGTTAGAATGGCCATTACTGATGTGCCGATATCTGATAATGGTAAATGTACTGATATTACCGATAACCGATACCGGGTATCGAGCCATCACTAGAATCATTCCCACGCTAGCCTTCTCTCCCACACACCCCTCTGTTTCCCAAAACCAGCCTCCTCTCCTCCACATCCATCGCTCCTCAACACCAGCCTTCTCTTCCCAACACCTCTCCTTTCTTAAAGCTGCACACAAGGGAAAAACACACATTTAGCCACACAAAAATTGTCACGTGTAAACAACAGTCCTAGTGAATGATATTAGGTGTTGCACACCTGTCCCATACATACGTTAATAAAAAGATATTTATATGTAAATATACAGAAATAGTTGAACTGTGGGAGGTCGAAGAAAGCGCGGCAATAGATATGCAATTGTTACATATATTTAACATTGGATACAGCTCTACAAAGGAAGTACACATAGCATAAGTACATATTTACAATTCAGGGTTATCACCAGTATCAACCTCTTTGCTTACATGGTCAAACACAACATTGTCCGCCTGATTCGTTGTTGTTTGCCCAAGCAACCAATTTGGAAGATCTAACATAGAAGTCACTTCTGTAGGAAATAACTTCCATTGTCTGTGGCACCACGGGAACTGAAGACACGAGCATCCAATGTAGAATATCCCTATTTGTGTTTATACGAGAAGTTTTTCTAGCATGAAATAGGCGTAGGTTTTTATATAGCTTATGGCTCGCTTTCAAAACATCCTCTGATATTTGCCCTGGAGGCAATAATAAGGACTTGATTTTTGTACTGCCATGAATTAACAGTTTGTGAACTGTGGCACTCATTTTGTACCAGCCATAAATGTCTACATGCAGTTTTGCTGTATATAAACAGAAAAACTTTAAACTGTTGTACCATCACATAGTGACAACTAGACAGTGTGCACAGTATATGCGAAAACATTTATATTATCCTACTGTCCAATAGTCACGTNTCACATAGTGACAACTAGACAGTGTGCACAGTATATGCGAAAACATTTATATTATCCTACTGTCCAATAGTCACGTAAGCGACTTTATCCGGGTTGTCAAAGAATGTTCTTGCGGTATTTCCATCATTACTGTTACCTCCCCCTTGCTGGGGCAGATCAACTACAAGACCCATCTCTTCGTAGAATTTGTTGGTTATAATATCTTTCCGCGCTTTTGTAGAGGTCTTTGCATCTTTTCCCCTTGCCTGCCAATGCTTTGTGTCTCGCTTATATGAAATGCCACTGATAAGGTTTAACATACCACATACATGTCCGTCCTTTCGCATGACTGACATCGCGGTATGTTTTACCTCGCGTAGGCCGACTTTAGTGCAGTTCAGGTTCGTTTCAATGTGTGCTTTCAATGCATGCATTAACAATGGACTCTTTCAGTGCTGTTCTGGTTAACTGGCAACACTTTCGGTTTTGTTTTTTGTGCACCTAATTGTGCATTATTCCTTGTGTGCACTGATGGAAGCTGTCAAGCATTTCCCTTCCCCCCTTCCGCAGTGTAACATACATTCCTGTCAATGAGATATCTCTGTCCCAGGAGACAAGACAACCCCCTCCGACTCCCCTCGGAGNAGTGTAACATACATTCCTGTCAATGAGATATCTCTGTCCCAGGAGACAAGACAACCCCCTCCGACTCCCCTCGGACATTGTCCAAGGCATCTCACTGCAGCAAAAAAAAGCAAGTGGACAGCTTGTAAACTACCTGCTGGGAAACAAGCTATACAAGATCCCCTTCAGCCTTTCTTTCTCTAATGCTGCCTGTCTCACACACACTCACTGGCTGCTGGCTACATTAGAAATTATGTTCCTTGTAAATGTAACTAAGTAAAGGTCGCGCTGTAAAAAAAGGGGAGAGATAAATGAGACAGAAAAAAGCAGACAGTGGGAATTTTTGATATGAGAACTTGGGGGGTTGCATCTGAGTTGTTTTTCTGTACAGCCTGCCCGCAACCTGCTACTGACACGTCTGTAGGCAACGTGGCCGCGTGCGGCAGNGGAAGATTTGCACAAATCTTTATCAAATCAACAGAATCTTAGATACCCTAAGATTTGACGGATTCGAAAAATCTAAGATTCAGTTGCCCCATCCCTATTAACAAAACATTGTAATGACGCAGTAATAATAATTATTGGGATACTTTGTTCATTTTCTTTCGTTTTGCGAGGCTTTGTAATATTATATCACAATTCAAAAATAAAGCAGTGGTAATTTGTTTATCAGTCGTACGTTTGCCTTTTTTGAAAATCTTAGTTTTGGTTCGCGTCAGCGTTTCTTGATAAAAGCTTTCCAACATCAATAAACATTTTTTTCTTCTGGAACATTGATTATCTTTTACTACTAAGCAGTTCAACATACTGTGGGGAAAGGGATTCTGGCCCACGCCATGCCCTTATTTGGTCCTGTTTTTGAGACCCTGGGGCGAGGAGTGGGGACAGGCATGGGGCGACTTATACCCTGTGTGCCTACCGCCCGCTAGCGAAACGGTATATAGAATCAGTAGTCAACTAGTACTCCGGAAGGACACGTCGAGCGTGGCAAATATCCCCCACACCGGCAAACTTTATCCTGCTGAATTATTACCGCCGGTGTGGGAGGTCGCTGCCTTTGAATTTTCCTCTTGCGAAGCAAACTTTAAATGACATGATAAATAATACATAATTAATTAACTACTGCGGCACTGCTCTTTGTTTGTTTGTCTGGTAAAATTAACTATTCATGACTCTGCATACTTGAAGATTGTATGTGAACTGGTTCATGTGAATGTTAAATTAAAGTAAAGAGTAACAAATCCGAGACTTGACTGTATTTTAAATTTATTTGGCGCCCTTTTAAGTTTCATATCTCTACTGATGAGTGAACCGAGCTGTCATTTCCAGCCGTCACTTCTTAAGACTGCCACGTTACAAACATGGCAACCCAGACGTGGGGCAACGCTACAAAATTGTCTCGTGAGAAAATACCTATTTCAAGAATATTTCAGCAACTTGCTTTGTGAAATTATTATTGTGAGTACAATAAACATTTGTTTATACCAATAACATAGCCTATATATGTATATATGCATTTAACCATTTTAAACAGGCAAAACTATTATGGTTGCGGTTTAGTAATCAGTATTCTGTAATTTTTCAACTTCAAAGCAAACAAAACATAAAACACAATTATAAATTTTTTCCGTAGATTCCGTAGACAAAATGGGTCGTGACCATTTTGTTAACAAGAAGTGCCGATTGGAACCGGGCCTCATTCTCCCCTCTTTCTGTATGATTGTCGTAACCTTTACCTACCCGGCCAATCTCGCTCCTGACGCAATGGGACTCCTTGTGTTTAATTTCTGCCCTTCACTTTCTCATTTCCACCCAACTAGTTTATAGAGGGGGGGCACCACCACCATTTTTTATGACAAATGCACACATGCAGCGAAAAACAACCCTTGGTAAAAAAAAGTTTATCCTTTGCCTGGAACATACAGCAGTAGTTCTTGCTTTGATGCTGGTCTGCCCTTCACCACTCAGAGATACGCTGTCACTCCCAGAAAAGCACAGAAAGCTATAACGCAGGGGAGCTCGTTACACCCTGTGGGGTACACACGATTCAGAAGATGCCTGTCTATTAAACTAAATTAATATTTACTTTTAAAAACATGTAATTTTTGCGATTAGAGACGATTAAAGCTGACAACACGAATAATTATACTTAACTCAATTTCTGGGGTATTGTGGTGGTGGGGGGCGAAAATCGGTCGGAAACAAATTTGCGAGGTCATTCTCAGGCACCATGAGGCCTCACAATTTCGGGTCTCTNCTTGCTTTGATGCTGGTCTGCCCTTCACCACTCAGAGATACGCTGTCACTCCCAGAAAAGCACAGAAAGCTATAATGCAGGGGAGCTCGTTACACCCTGTGGGGTACACACGATTCAGAAGATGCCTGTCTATTAAACTAAATTAATATTTACTTTAAAAAACATGTAATTTTTGCGATTAGAGACGATTAAAGCTGACAACACAAAAAATTATACTTAACTCAATTTCTGGGGTATTGTGGTGTTGGGGGGCGAAAATCGGTCGGAAACAAATTTGCGACGTCATTCTCAGGCACCATGAGGCCTCACAATTTCGGGTCTCTACTGTATATACTATGAATGCCACGGCCATAACAATTAAAACAAGTAATCACAGTATTAAAAAAGTAATATAGTTGCAAGAAAATTTTTTTCAAGCCAAAATATTTATGATGCTTAATTCTAAACCACAACCTTGTTTTGCAAAAATTATTTTGGAAAATTGAGTAAATACTGTACTTACTTAAGGAAATGTGTAACATGCAAAACATTGTGTTTACAAACTTTCACACATATTCCCCGAGAAATACCTTTGCCATGCAATGTGACAATTTCCCCAAAAGTAGAAGTCAGCCACATGTTGAAATGAGGAATGTGATGGTAGAAAAGCATGCAGAAGCCACGAGTAGCCAGCATGAAGCGACTGCTTTACGACATGCTTCATGCAGGATAACTACGGCAAGTCCTTCACCTGGCCCTTCTCTTTCCTGCGGTGCCTTTCTCCAGATTGCAGCAACCTCATACTTTGGTCAATATCCACAGCTGAGCCCATCTATGAAAGAAACAGTTGCAATGCCAGCATTAATGCATCGTGTGCTCCCCTCTCTTGTAAAACATTTTAAATTACGGGGAATCCCTGGTAAACAATATGAAATGCCTCAAGGTCACATCCGGCCATAACGAAGCATTGTGACGGCAATAGAAAATACCATAAACAAGCGTCGCTTGTCCTTTCCCCTCTGAATTACAGTGATGTGTTCAGAAAATATACAGCATTGTTGTATAGTTTAAAACACTGTTTTACAGTGGAATAAATATCAAACAGAGGGTTACTAACTGTGATTTTTCCGACTGATACTACGAACACATTTATGTATTCTGTCCTGAAAAAAGATTTACAATAAAATATTTTATAGTTTTCTAAAATTATAACAAACACTAATGATTACAATGGGAACCATATGACAAGTAGGGAGGCTGCTTGACTGCCTTCCCCAGACAATACAGTGGAAACACGCCATAACAAGTACCAGCTATAGCAATAAACTCTGAAGGCAACATTTTGTTCTAAATTAAATGCGGAGATTAATGAATGTCATTTTGTGTACCCACTTGCTGTAATGGTAGCATTGCTCATTCTTAGAGTTAAAAAAAACCGTGTTGCATTGCATCTCAAAAGAGAGTTTTCCTTTACAAGAGAAAAGGAAGGGCTACTGATGTGTCCATCTCTCTCCTCCCATTCCATACCCTACCATCACCTCACTTCCCCCTGGCCTTTGTTGGCTATTGTCCTGTGGCTGTATTCATGGGAACAAAGAGGGGTGGAGGAATGCATTGATCAGAAGAGCAGCTATATAAGGGCAGGTAGCAGACAAAACAAGACAGTGTAAAGAAGTGGGGTAAAAGAGACAGAGATATGGTCAAATAAAGCATGTTACTGTCAGTAGCTTCATCTGCTAACTAAGCCTCTGCCTTCCACATTGCTTGCATTCCCAGACAAATAAAGGCTGCTATTCTAGGCAATAAAGTGCCTGCAACCACACAATTTTATCAGATTAGAGGCTACATCATTCAAATGGTTCAAACAGCTGTAATGAGCATGTTAACAAAATAAGGGATGTAAAAAATGTCTTTCCACTTATCAATTATTGCCAATGGTGTTTTAAAATCTTTACATGAATGATGGTAGCATGAAAAATGCTAGTCAAATGTACTCCGTTGTATTTTATGGTCAACATGCAAGTTTCTCTGTGCAAAAGCATTCAAAAGTACTGGATGCTCATGATGCTAGAGCAATAATATATCTCATAAGCATTGATAGTCATTATAGTGAGGTTCCACTGTATCTTGTTGACCATAGAGAAATTTCGAACTAAGAGCTGGTACCATAATTACGTGGGCTTACACAAACCTATAGTAGTCAACATAACTGTATTGTAAATAAATTTTCCAAGACTAAAAGCAGAATGGCAGCCATGCAAAGGATGCACTTAGTACAGAACACCAAAATATTATAACATTTTCATCTTCTTTTTATAGTCTATTTTCATAGTTCTAAGAGTAACTTTGCAGAGATGATTCAAGTAGCATTAAATAAACAATTAATTACTCAAAAACATATAAAAGAACAGGAATTCAGTTTTCACTGTCTAGTACTTATCGACAGGCACACACGAAGAAGGACAACAATTTTCTTGCAATTGCGCAACCACGTGAAAAATGTGTCGTGCGCGCACGCATGTGTTTGTGTGCCTGTCAACAAGTACTAGACTGGGAGTACTTGAATTCCTGTCCTTTTATATATTCTTTNCACGCATGTGTTTGTGTGCCTGTCAACAAGTACTAGACTGGGAGTACTTGAATTCCTGTCCTTTTATATATTCTTTGGAGCCTGGCAGCCTACTTGTAAAAATTTACATCACAAATTAATTACTATAGAAATTTTTCTAAATTAATAATACATTTTTTGGATGCGAAAAATGTTATTGGTAACCATTAGAGTAATTGGGCTGTTCAAAAATCTTAAAAATTAAAAAGAAATGACTGCTACAAAAGTGACCTCTACAAGTTCTTGAATACTAAGCAATTCACTACCATTTTCTATCATTTAAGTAACAGTATTTCACAGACAAAAGAAACCAGTTGTGAAAAGTGAAGCTCATAGGAACTACTACTTCCAACAGAAACTAACAAAATATTTCCCTATTTTCGCAATTTCTTACATTTTCTGTGAGTCATGAAAAGTGTAATAAAACGTTACAGTATACTGGAGGAAATATTTTTCCATATGAACTAAACAAATTCCCACCTTGAGATCTTCATCTTTGAAGTAGCTTGGTGCGCTGAACTGCGTCTCGGCAGGGTAGGACGACTTGAGGTGGGGCGGACAGAGGGAGTTCCTGTACTGCAGCTCGCTGAGTCGGTGCCTGTCCGACAGCTCGCAACGCCCCTCCTTCAGGGCCTCAAGGTGAGTCTTCGAGAACACTTCATCACAATCCTCCAGAGTCTTGGAGTACAGCTCCCCTTCCTCGTCTTCCATGCAGAAAACAGGACCTGCCATACAGCACAAAGTGACAGTTGTTAATATAAATATATATATATATATACACACACACANGTACAGCTCCCCTTCCTCGTCTTCCATGCAGAAAACAGGACCTGCCATACAGCACAAAGTGACAGTTGTTAATATATATATATATATACACACACACACACACACAGTAGAATCCCGATAATCCGTATTGNAGAATCCCGATAATTCGTATTGTCAAGGGACTGAATGTTAAATATGAATTATCGAGATATTCAAATTAGCGGGATTACCAATAATCGGGAGCAAATAAAGAAAAAATACATAATAACGAGATTAATGCAAATTTGCATTAATATGTAATGATAAACGCATGGCAACATATTATGTATACATATGTACTGTATATATAAATCAATAATTACATCAATAAAAAATACATAAAAAATAAACTTTTAAAAAAATTTGTAATTTTCTTTTGGTGCAAGCCTTGCAGACGGGTATTGTCGATGGCTTTGTCAAGCATGTTCAAAGCAGAAAATACTTCATCGCCAACGTCTGATTTCGCTAAGAAATAGCGCACCTTGTTGACGTATTGTTTAGCTACTTTAGGTGTAATTGTCAGCACATCATCTAGTCATTACCTTCACCATCAATGTCCTGAGATGGAGCCAAAATGTTGTCATCAGTTAGAATCCTCGCTACCGCTAGACCATCGTCAAAATGTACGAAATCTTTAAACGTTATAGAATTTTCTTCATTTTGATGAAAAAAAATTCCAATTCACAGGGAATTCTAAGTCTTGTTCAGTAAATGCTGATGAAAGTTCCACCTTCATGAATCCACAGCACGAAAACCGTTTTTATTGTGCTTTANGAAATAGCGCACCTTGTTGACGTATTGTTTAGCTACTTTAGGTGTAATTGTCAGCACATCATCTAGTCATTACCTACACCATCAATGTCCTGAGATGGAGCCAAAATTTTGTCATCAGTTAGAATCCTCGCTACCGCTAGACCATCGTCAAAATGTACGAAATCTTTAAACGTTATAGAATTTTCTTCATTTTGATGAAAAAAAATTCCAATTCACAGGGAATTCTATGTCTTGTTCAGTAAATGCTGATGAAAGTTCCACCTTCATGAATCCACAGCACGAAAACCGTTTTTATTGTGCTTTANGTCTTGTTCAGTAAATGCTGATGAAAGTTCCACCTTCATGAATCCACAGCACGAAAACCGTTTTTATTGTGCTTTAGCTAACACTTTGCACGCCTAGTGAGCAATGTTCATGGCTGAAAATAAGGTGATTTTATGATCCTCCCCATCCTCGATGCTGTCAAGGAGTTGCATCACTACTTTCTTGCGGTTAAAGGTTTTGAACGTTTTAATTATGTCCTGGTCTAGAGGCTGCAGCTTAGAAGTAGTGTTGGCAGGCAAAAACACAACATTAACATGACTGAGCGGTGGGG
>NQII01001342.1:177210-193501 GCA_002778355.1 Clitarchus hookeri
TATATATATATATATATATATATATATATATATATATACACACACACTTAGTAATGATTAAAACACTATTATTAAAAAAAAGTGGTGGGGAGGTGGGGGGTGGTTCACAAGGTGGTAGTGGTGTTGAGAACAGGGTTCATAGGGTGGTTGGGATATACTCGTAGAGTATCAGGACTGATAAAAAATGTTCTGTAATGCCAATATATTAAAAAATACCTTTAATATCAATCAATGCACTCCCATCCCCCATATATACACTGCTGCACTTCTATCTTCCACAGTTAAAGCAACTCATCAACTGTCACCCTCTTTAATAGGCCTGCAATTTACCTTTTCACATTTTCAACAAACTGAAAGAGTTTCTTTCAATAATCTTTCCACTTTGGGGAACAGGCAGACGTCACATCTTGCAAAACCAGGTGAATATGAGGGATGTTTGAGCATAGTGATGCATCTGCCTGCTATAAACTGCTTCATAGAAATGGCACTACACATGGTTGGATTGTCCTGATGTGTAACATACAAGATGCTCTTCCAAATCCATCTTTTCTTGCTCACANGGCACTACACATGGTTGGATTGTCCTGATGTGTAACATACAAGATGCTCTTCCAAATCCATCTTTTCTTGCTCACACATTCACAGATGAATACCAACTTCAAAAAAACTATTTCCAATTTATATTTGACCATAAAATACCTTTTCAGCCATGCTCGTGCCACTTATTTTGAAGAAAATGAACACCACTACTTTCAATTTGAACTCTCTCATTCTTGCTTTCTTCGTGTTTGGCATGGAGGGTATCATACAAAGCAGTGACAGTGACAGCCACTTAATCACAGGAATGTAATGAACAATTCATGTTTCATCATGTGATAACATTTCTTGGCAAGTCTGGTTGTTCAGTACTGTGTGACGTTAAGTCACATAGTCTCCTGATACACCTTCCTACACATATAACATCTACTGCACGTCACGTTTAAACAGAGTTTTTTCCTGACCTCACAATGGCAGAAGGAAAAGACTGGAGAATATGCCAGCCTGTCTACCTGGTTGCTGATAGACTAAAAGGCCGGTAGAAATGGCATCATCACATGAGGTTGACAGGTACATAGCAAGGGATATAAGGCAAATACTTGAAGTCANAGGCCGGTAGAAATGGCATCATCACATGAGGTTGACAGGTACATAGCAAGGGATATAAGGCAAATACTTGAAGTCACTTTGGTAACGTCCCATTTACAGCATATTGGTAAAGTTTGAAATTCATTAAAGCTGTTGGACTACCTCACCTTAAATCTGCTCTGGTTTCCACATTCTGTTTGATTGCGACGGACACTGCTGAAAATTCTCTTTGTTGAAGAATTGCTGTGGGGCACTGTCAATAGTGCCAACATCGTTTTAGGCAGGGCTTTGAATTTTGGTTGANGGCACTACACATGGTTGGATTGTCCTGATGTGTAACATACAAGATGCTCTTCCAAATCCATCTTTTCTTGCTCACTCATTCACAGATGAATACCAACTTCAAAAAACTATTTCCAATTTATATTTGACCATAAAATACCTTTTCAGCCATGCTCATGCCACTTATTTTGAAGAAAATGAACACCACTACTTTCAATTTGAACTCTCTCATTCTTGCTTTCTTCGTGTTTGGCATGGAGGGTATCATACAAAGCAGTGACAGTGACAGCCACTTAATCACAGGAATGTAATGAACAATTCATGTTTCATCATGTGATAACATTTCTTGGCAAGTCTGGTTGTTCAGTACTGTGTGACGTTAAGTCACATAGTCTCCTGATACACCTTCCTACACATATAACATCTACTGCACGTCACATTTAAACAGAGTTTTTTCCTGACCTCACAATGGCAGAAGGAAAAGACTGGAGAATATGCCAGCCTGTCTACCTGGTTGCTGATAGACTAACAGGCCGGTAGAAATGGCATCATCACATGAGGTTGACAGGTACATAGCAAGGGATATAAGGCAAATACTTGAAGTCACTTTGGTAACGTCCCATTTACAGCATATTGGTAAAGTTTGAAATTCATTAAAGCTGTTGGACTACCTCACCTTAAATCTGCTCTGGTTTCCACATTCTGTTTGATTGCGACGGACACTGCTGAAAATTCTCTTTGTTGAAGAATTGCTGTGGGGCACTGTCAATAGTGCCAACATCGTTTTAGGCAGGGCTTTGAATTTTGGTTGACCACTTCCATTTTTAAAGTAGGAAATTTTGCACCAACTAACGTCCATTCTTCCTTCACTGAGGATATCACCCAAGAAACTTTCACACTGATACAGAGCAAACTCTTGTTCCAGCACATCCAACTCTGAAACACTTACAAGTCTTGGGAACCTCTCAATAAAGTACTGAACAGAGGAATAAGAAGCAGTTGTTCTTAATGAAATATCACAGACTTCAACATGCTCCAGAAATTCATAATTTAATGGGAATTTATCCAAAATGTAACTGCTTGCTGAAACATAAATATCACACACAGAAGAATAAAATGTCTGGCTATCAACCTGAATTGTAAGCTCTTTTAACTGTGCTTGACACTTGGAGCCAATAACCAAATCTATATCTTCTTTCTGGTATTTCCTCTTCTTGAAGTTAATGTCAGTGATTGATGTGGAACCCAACTGCAAAGCAGATGGTTTAATGAATCTAACCAGTAGATCTCTGAGAAGACCTTGCATTTTACGTCTTAACATATGAATGGCTAGAGCCTCTTGCTGTAAAAATACATTCAAAGCATTGAAAATGGAAGTGAACTTTCAAGGAACAAGAACTAGAGTTTTGTCAAAGGCTTCAGCATCAATGACTTGATGTTCTCAAACTGTGAAGTGGTAGCATGAAGTTGACTGGTTCACAAAATAAGAGTTTTTAGAGGATCCCACTGTTCCAAAATCCTCTCAACATATTAACTGTAACGTCGAAACTGCTACTTCGTAATAACCACAATTAACATCTTATTAAGGCAGATAAACCAAATTCGCCATCTATAAAATACGATGCTCCACAGATTTATGTCCTGCTTTTAAGTACACACCTTGCCACATGTATCTAGTTGTATGAGCATTCAGTGAAATTGATGTATGAATTGCAAATGTAATTGCAGTCTTTTGATTAGAATAAAGTTTCAAGTGTGTGTGTGATATTGAGACCATATGAATGGATTTGACATAAAAATTGTAGTAATATTATGAACACATTACCCTCACAAATCAATCCAAGACAAATATAGTTCATTTTCTATGATCATTATGATGTATTATCTCTCTTTGCTAGGAAAGAAAGCTGCAACTTCCAAACATCATTTTAGAGCAAATAAACTATGGATCTTAATCAACTTATGTCCGTTGCAGCAATACATTTTTTTAAACAGCAAATTTAATTATTTTCCCATCTATGCGTGTGCAGCTTATTGACCTTTTGATGTAGGAAGGTAGGTAGGTAGGCTTTACGTCTCCTTGAAGTTTGTCATTACAGACTAAACATGTATTGACATTCAGGTGGAAATCACATGGTATCAGAAGGAAACATAGCCTGGTTACTACTTCTACATGATTTGGAGGGGGAAAAAAACGAGAGAGAGAGAAATTATTATATGAAATAGACTATGTGAACTCTATGACAGTGATTTAAGAGACTGAAAATTAAACTTTCAGAGACAATTCTGTTTCTCCAAGCTACATTATTGTATGAAAATGTTAATGCTGTGACTTCTATTTGTATAGTTTTTAAAGGAATTATTTAAGTTGTCTTTAGAATGTGTTTTATTGCAACATTACGTTTCATGCATTAATATGTACCCACCCAGAAAACAAAGAAATATGCACAAGATGTACAGGGAAATTTATTTATTGTTTTTCTTAAGATTAAAATATATAAAATAAAAATAATTACATTTCTCTGAAATTCTTGAAGTTTGCTGTAGCTGTGAAAACAACTACATAATCTGCCTCTTATGCCATGCATTCAAAATTTTATTTTAGCAGTTTGCTATAGATGTGCAGAAATGTAAATTAAACACAGATATATACACACAGGATGTCCCAGAAAGTGCACATAAGAACAGCATCACGTGATTCCTGAGCGAAATTGGAGATGAAAATGTTATAGAGGTTAAAGGTCGTACAAGACATTTTTCGTGTACAATGAGGCAGCACAGCACGGCGATAGTCCCCTCTTGCGCCCCACTGATATTGTACAACCTTTATTCTGGCCATCATATCATATTCCGTCCAGTCCAAACATTCCAGAAACATTTAGGTTACATAACATACATAAGGATACTAGGACGTGAAATCAAACAAGTATTCAAAGCCCTTTATCATGGTTAATGTCATGCCAAGTGTTGCATTGCATCCTAATCAGCAACTGAAGTTGAGTGTGAGGACAGTTTGAACCCGCCCATAATACAATAGACAGAACAGTGGTAGTATTATATCAGTGGAGCACAAGAGGGGACTAACTCCATGCTGTGTTGCCACATTGTGCACAAAAAATATCGTACAACATTTTCCCACTATAATTATTGTCTCCAATTTCACTCATGATTCACAAGGCATGGTTCTTTTGCGCACGTTCTGGGACATTCTGTATATATTTTTAGTATGATATGAGAACAGTAATTTATATTAGGCTTGATGTTTTCTGAAATAGTGTTAGCCTATAGCAAAATTCCTTTTCTATGAACATAAAAGTAAAACTGGTAACTGCAGGATGCAACTAAAGAAGTTCCAGTTTGGGGTAACCAAAATGCTTATGGTTTTGTGGCGACTAAAACTAGCATAGCTGCTCAATTGTTACACTAACCACGATCACTGGAAGACTTACTT
This sequence comes from Clitarchus hookeri, assembly GCA_002778355.1. NCBI lineage: Eukaryota > Metazoa > Arthropoda > Insecta > Phasmatodea > Phasmatidae > Clitarchus > Clitarchus hookeri. The sequence continues at coordinate 182,069 of NQII01001342.1, forward strand.
AACTTGCATTTATCAAAGCCAAGAGGAAAACTAAATCACACAGAAAATTGAGCTTCTGGTTGTTTACTACAGAATCATCAAGGTCAGTCTCAGAGCTGCAGAGTCTTGTTACTTAACAGGCACACTTTGTAGGGTGGTATTGAAGGAGAAAGGGTACACTGGTGGTGAGAGACAGACGGGACAGGCTGGTGGGGAGACAAGTGAAACAGGGTGGTGTGGAGACAAATACAGTGGACTCTCGTTGTACCAAAAACACATGTACTGATAAACTGTACCCACAGTTAATTTTCAATGGCCTCGGGAAAACTCCCACATAAAAAATTAATCCCCAGTTAAATTTCAGTAGCCCTGGCATAACTGAAATAAAAAAAAACAATATAGCTAACTGCTTGTATTGCTTATATGATACTGAGCCAAACCAAATATATTTTGGTCTCGTCACCCAAGATTTCCCGCAGCGATTGATTTTAAGCTGTTTGCTATGCAAACGTCTAGTAATTGGATGTGAAATACGTCTGGCACGCTGTCGATTATCACTACTCTGCGGCACGGTGGGAGTCTCGTTTTCTCCAACCCCATAAACGCCACATGAGAACGGAAACTGTTCCTTATAGTCTGTTCACGACCGGAAGAAACTTTTGAAAATCAACCTTTGAAAAAACACCCTAGCCGTTAGATACATGCATATAACATTACAAACAGTGGCGAGCGCGGATACAGTTATGCCGTTAGGTTGCCAGCACAAAGAGAGGAAATAGTTCCAAAGTTTTAACGTAATAGTAAATTTATCGCTTACAAATGGGTGTCGAAAAGACTTGTATCTTATTATGCCAATTATTTATGACTTGATGCTAACGTATTTAGATTTCAACGTTTCTTGCATAGTCACATGATCGTGCTCAAGGTTAAAGTAGAGCGGCCATTTGTTTACAAACCTTCGTTCCGTGTGTTGTTAATTGGCTGTGGTTGACACGTGCCAGAGAATTTGTGCGATTATCTTTTCTAACCAATAATAATTCATTTATCAGTTTTTTTTTTACTAATATCCGCTCTTTATTATTTATCGTTGTATTTTCATTTCTGAAAACTGTATGAGGGATTACTCGTAGTGTGTTCCCACGTGTTTAATATTTTTAAAATTTATTTCAGGTTTGCTCAAAATTTTATTTACCGTATTTTACGTTGTATGTTGCTGTAGTTTTTGAGTGCAGTCATGAGTTCTAGCACGGTGAAGAATAGAAAAGTAACCACTCTTCAACGCCAACAGGACATCATTAACCTCACCGAATCGCTGTATTCCCTAATTAGGCGAGGGGAAATGAAACCGTGCAAAATCGCGGAAAGAGCGGCAGAAATGTTGAAACTCTCCAGATCCACAGTGCTAAGGTATGTTAAAATATATATAGTATTAACCATTGCGTTTGCAAGTTGTGTGTGTTAAGGTCAATTATGTTGGCCTACGAAATGTGTTTACAACCAACATAAAGAAAATTTATTAATAACTTGATAACGTCGCCGAACGTTGTCTAAGTGTCTTTTTAATCTTTTATTTCGGTAATTATTAAGTTTAGGGGCTTTTCTGTAAAAATTAAAATAATCCACTCTACTAATGATGCAGAACACGAATATATGAGGGGCATTAACGTCTGACTAATTTCGTAACATGTGCGCACCTAACCAAACAGAACCTAACCCCATGATCGGTGAATCACTATTTTACATTTTTCAACTAACCTAGGAATTTTTGGATTTTACACTAACNGATTGTAGGGTTATATAGACTCAAATGTGAGTGTATGAATCACCTAACCAAAAGGTGGTATTACAATGTGTAATTAAAAATAAAAACTACTTTGTGTTGGAATTTGTGTATGCCTGCAAAGGATTCTTCATGAACAACCCAATATATACAGTGGAAATTTATTATAAATACAACCGAAAATGGTAAGGAAAATTGCCTCTATAGTGAGTTTGTTATAGTCAATTAATTTTATATAGGTTATGGAGAGATGGTGCATTTTAAGATTCTGAAGAAGGAGCTTGTTTTGTATTTATAAGTTACATTGCGGCATTAATTGCCATTGTTATACGTCACTAAATAGATTACAGTCGATATAACTGGAACTTCCCCTACTATTAAACATATCTGTATCACTTCACTAAACATGAGAGGACATCGTAATCGATGAAATCGCAGTCATAATCTTTTAAGAAAACAATTGTGTATTAATGCATTTCCCCAACACCACTGTTCTACAGCCATTGTCTTTTAGTTATTGTAAATTATCAGTGTTGTATCGTGTGGTGATTTCAGCTGGAGAAGTTCCCCAACAGTAGCTGGAGGAAGGATGCCATCATCAATTGGCTGCAGGAGCACAACATTCCGTTTGCTGTATCTTTTTTTTGCAAAATCTTTTTGTGTAGTGTTAAATTGTAGGGTAATGTTGTTGAGCATTGCTTTATAGCATTATATGTAAAGTAGCAGTCTACATCAGAGAGCAGTTATTAAAGTATGTAATTTTTTTGAATAATTGGTTTCTAATTTTTGGAGTGGAAATGGATGTATTCATTTTTTTTATATAGTTGCTGCTGTGTTGAGTTGTTTACGTACTTTTTTGTTTTGATCTATGGTAATTCTGTAGCAAAATGAATCATTACAATCCATAAGTTATAACCTATACTTATAACTAACTAATAAATAAATAAACAGTATTTATAAGTACTGCGGCTTATGCCTTTCGGATGTTTTAACTTAATGCAAACTGGAGATGTTGGGATACACCATTATCAGCATCTTTACTTATTGCAAACAACAGTTTGCTTTAATATTCTGTTTACTGGAGCCACATTTTTTAGTTATGTTTAATTTGTTATAGGATTTCTTTACAAAATCTGTAGCACACTTATTTTGTTCCTCCTCTAAGCATTTACTTAGCAACATGTTTCAATTTAATTCTTTAAATATTAGACATTAGTGAAACCAATGTCTTTTCCTATTAGTTTTAAGTTAGATTTTTGTTTGGAAAAATATTTTAAGATAGCAACAGAGGTTAACAGCATTAAATACGGGCCCGGAGCCCAACCAAATCATTAACACAGCAGCCTACCGCCGGCTGAATTATTTGAACAAAATCTGTCGGGTTGCATTTTTGTTGTAAACCCACTATAAAAGTTAGGGGAACTTCGGTTCCTGACCTAGTGACAGCACGGCCATACGGGGGCTTATGAGAGATTGGCGGTGCCATGTTTATGTTGTTGGATGGACTCGAATGTTGACACATTTCAATGCAAAGTATTGTGCCACATCTGTAATATGTAATCAAGGTGAAAGTTTTTCTCCCCCACCCTATCTCCCAGTCAATATATATATATATATATATCTCACACACACACACACGCGCGCGCGCGCGAAACATCAAATTTTTAATACTCACATTTTTGGGTTTATAGAATGAAATATTTTTTGCTTGCATCGCATATTCTTTTGTGTGAAATTCTCAAGATTAAAAACTTTACGCTTGTGGAATATCTATTAATAATATAAACATGACTTTTATAATGGGTATGTGCATGTACAAACACATGTACACACACAGTGGAATGTAAACATCGCCATGTGACTGCCACATGGCAATGTTTGTTTACCTTTGGCGGAAGGATACAAAATGGGCTTGAAAGTAGATCTTTAGCAGGGGTTCAAGAAAGTCTCTTCCAGTCGTGAACCGACTATAGCAAACAGCGTGGCAAGTTACCATCCTATCTCTCTCAGCCACGCACCTTTTTTATGCTCACCTTACATGCCTTCGAGAGAGGAAAATGTAGTCTAGAAAAAAGTGTGTAATCTTTTTCGGCTGCAACCCCTTACACATCTAGCTGCAGAAAAAGTAAAAAGCGCCTGGTGACCATAGAAATTTTATCAAAATTACCAGTTGCAGAAAGTAGTTGCAAGACCCATACCTGCCAACTTTAGGAAATCATATTTAGGAAGATTTTGTAAACACAATCAAATTATTAAATTTTTGAATAAAAATTAGACTAAACAATGCAGGCTTACCTTACATACTACCACTTAACATGAAAAAGGCCCATTACGCTTTACTACACTAATAACATTACTAAAAAACATAATATGTTAATATTTTACTACCTTTCCATTTTCAGTGGAATGTGAGATGAAGCATCAGAGCACAGCAATTTTAAAGATGTAACTAGCGCCCTTAGCTTTCTCCAANAGTGGAATGTGAGATGAAGCATCAGAGCACAGCAATTTTAAAGATGTAACTAGCGCCCTTAGCTTTCTCCAAGACTTCTGCATTGCATTGTTAGCTTAATTGGTCAAATCTGCACTAAAATAATGAACTAAAAGTATCTTGCTACTTAAGTTAGAGCACTATGGTATTATCTATTTTTACTATGCTGTTGTATTCTGCTGTTTATGTTGAGATGGAACACTGTGGTTTTAAAGAAGCAGCTCTGGCTTTCTTGACTTTCTTTAGGAATTCTCCACTAACATTTTGTTCATAACATAAGCCTGATTTCCTGTATTTCAAAACCGAAATTGATTCTATAGTATCATTAGACATTAATGATCTGAACTGGGTACTGTTTTTTCTTCACCAAACTGAAAACACACTCACATTCTGCATTGCTGTGTGGAATGGACAGGATGGACAACATTATTCTACATATTCTGTTGTATTTTCAAATGCCATCAACAACACGAATCCTGGATAACTTGGCCCAATTAACATCACCACTATCTCCTGTAGCACTAAGGACTGAAAGGTCGTCTATCTGAAGAGTTGAGAATTGTTTTTCAGTTTCGTCCATAGCTGCATCCCTAGTTTCACCTTCTTGTACAGGCAAAATCAAGGGAAACCTATCCACAAAATAGATAACAGAAGAAAAGTTGGCATTGTCGACATTATTTACTCTTGCCACAGCTGCATTTTTCAAGACTTCATTTTTTAAAGGGAATTGTTTTATTCTTCAGAATAGGAGCATCAATGTTTGCTGATGTCAAAGCAACTCTTAATGCTAGAATCATTAGCAGAACCTAAAATTCTTCCTTTTCTCATTTATGTTTTCCTGACATATTCCATCACAGGTTGAACAGGATGATGATTGTAGTTTGGGAATTTTGTAAGAGGTGAGACTCGATGATNAGTGGAATGTGAGATGAAGCATCAGAGCACAGCAATTTTAAAGATGTAACTAGCGCCCTTAGCTTTCTCCAAGACCTCTGCATTGCATTGTTAGCTTAATTGGTCAAATCTGCACTAAAATAATGAACTAAAAGTATCTTCCTACTTAAATTAGAGCACCATGGAGTCATAGAACTATTATCTATTTTTGCTATATTGTTGTATTCTGCTGTTTATATCAAGTTGTAACACTGTGGTTTTAAAGAAGCAGCTGTGGCTTTCTTTAGGAATTCTGCAATAATATTTTGTTAACAACACAAGCCTGATTTCCTGTATTTCAAAACCGAAATTGATTCTATAGTATCATTAGACATTAATGATCTGAACTGGGTACTGTTTTTTCTTCACCAAACTGAAAACACACTCACATTCTGCATTGCTGTGTGGAATGGACAGGATGGACAACATTATTCTACATATTCTGTTGTATTTTCAAATGCCATCAACAACACGAATCCTGGATAACTTGGCCCAATTAACATCACCACTATCTCCTGTAGCACTAAGGACTGAAAGGTCGTCTATCTGAAGAGTTGAGAATTGTTTTTCAGTTTCGTCCATAGCTGCATCCCTAGTTTCACCTTCTTGTACAGGCAAAATCAAGGGAAACCTATCCACAAAATAGATAACAGAAGAAAAGTTGGCATTGTCGACATTATTTACTCTTGCCACAGCTGCATTTTTCAAGACTTCATTTTTTAAAGGGAATTGTTTTATTCTTCAGAATAGGAGCATCAATGTTTGCTGATGTCAAAGCAACTCTTAATGCTAGAATCAGTAGCAGAACCTAAAATTCTTCCTTTTCTCATTTATGTTTTTCTGACATATTCCATCACAGGTTGAACAGGATGATGATTGTAGTTTGGGAATTTTGTAAGAGGTGAGACTCGATGATNCTGACATATTCCATCACAGGTTGAACAGGATGATGATTGTAGTTTGGGAATTTTGTAAGAGGTGAGACTCGATGATGAAGGTTTCTCATTTATAACCTGTCCCTTAAAGAAACTAAGCAATGGTTCCCACTGTTCAAAAACACTCAACAAACTTCTTCCAAGAGAAAGACATCTTGAACTGACATGCTTGAGTATTTTCTTCGCTTCTGTATCGTGGAGCTCTTGAAATTTTTGTAACCTTTCTTTTCCCTTTAAACTTTTTTCCAAATAATAAAAAATGTCCACAAGAATGTAATCAACTTTTACTGGCAAAGCAGATAGAGCCTATTCTGCAGATAAATTTCAGGTGACAAATGCAACCAATAACAATAAGCCCAGGGTGTTTCTCTTTCAACACTGCTCCAACACCATTTTTATGGCCAACCATTACAGCTGCATTATCTGCACAAAAAGCCATGCAGTGTTCAACGGGAATGTTATTGCATTCAAGCTGTGCAAGCACTAAATTACCTATATTCCATCCAGTAGAATCTCCTTCCAAGGCAGGGGTAGAAAGAACAGAGTTAACAATTTTCTCCTGTGTATAATATTAAAATGTTACTACAATGGGATACAACTTTGAATTGGTGTCATTGCTTCCATCAGTTGAAACAGTAAACGATGCATGCTGCAAATATTGTATTACACTAGATATTGCATCAAAAGCAATTTCCTTTACAATTGCAGAGGTTTTTGTTCGACCACATCCATACTTCTTTGCAATTTCAGAGTCCGGTGTTATGGTGTGGTCAGGCCTTAGCTGAACAGCTTGCCTGATCACACCTTCAAATATAAATGAGCGGGATTGCAACACCACCATTTGGTTGTCGACAGTTGCAGAAATCCCCTCCACCGGTCACTGAGCGGGACCGCAGAACCACGCGCTTGATATAGGCAGTCGTTAACCGTCTCGTTGTCAGTCATCTTTAGTCCTTTGGGCGACCCGACCAGCCAAGCAGACCAGGAAGATGGGTGTCCGGCCGTCGCTAACCGTCTCGTAGAATCAGCCTCCGGCAACATTAACCTCATCAGTTACTGTTGTGCTCTACCAAATCATGAGTCGTTATTTGAGATACGCCCACAGCATACTCTCATACTTTCAAGTGCGAGCTAGCTGAAAAGCTAGTTCGTAACACCGGGAACAATTTTTTTTTTAGTAGCCAACCTGCATGATCTGCGGCAGTTAGGGGAACTTTCTACTCTACCAAAAAAGTAAACAAGCATTCTGCTCGTGTAACGTCCGAATCAGCATTTCCAGGTTTTGCAAAGAACTTAGAAATCTTCTGATTTTCTTCCTGGCACTTTATGTTGGCGACATGATTTGCACTTTTAAAGTGTACACTTATATCTGTTTTCCAACCATGTGCACAGTTTATGTCGCATCGGCATATACTACAAAAGCCAAACCTATCGCCCTTGTCTGATTTTATAATACACGGAAACTCTACACTGTATGATTCCCGGAATGTCTGGTAGTAATACTGCTTTTTTTCTACTCATCTTTAGTTTTAAACTTTGCAGTCGACAATAAGTAACCTATCAAGACCTCGCAAAAACATGGACGGCAAGAGACATAATACACACCACATTGTAATCAAAGTCCATTCGTAGTTACATACAGCTTTTATCGCACACGGTATTAAAATCCTTTAACACATGTTTCAAATAGACTTTGTAATGACACAATATTCTTAATTTTCGAGACACGTGTTTAAATTTCATTAGTTTCTCTTAAGCTTTGCCAAGCTTCATAATATTTTTATAGGGTTTAAAGCTATGGTGGCTCGTTTCCCGTGATAGTTTGTTCATCTGGCATACGGGTGCTGTTTTACGTTTATCGGGCGGACATTTACCGTTTTGTTTCGAAAGTTGGAGTTTTTGTTAAGCGTCAGCATTATTTAGCTTTTTTTCAGGCTGCGTCGTACAAGTTTATGTTGACGGCGCAGTATTAGTTCCTGCGGCGTAGTTACGACAACGTATTGAGAGCGGGACACAGCGCAGTTTTGGATGACTGCTGGCATATGCCGGGTAAAAGATGCGTCTGTCTGTTACCCTCCACTTCACTTCAAGTCTGTCGCCCTTGAGGGCAGGTCAGAGCAGTTTCTTCAGTCGTCGGTAGCATTCACTTCAGAGTCAGTCGGCGGCGAGAGCAGTCTCACTTCAGGTCGATCTTCACTTCAAGTCAGTCGGCGGCGAGGGCAGTCGCCCTTCAGTTCCGTCAAAAATGCTTGTTTAAGTCGCGTTGGGNTTCACTTCAAGTCAGTCGGCGGCGAGGGCAGTCGCCCTTCAGTTCCGTCAAAAATGCTTGTTTAAGTCGCGTTGGGCAGGACGATAACCCCCACATCGGCAACTAGACTATTTTATTTCTCAGCCGGTGTGGGAGGTAGCAGCATTTAAATTCCGTTTGTATAATTTTGAGGCAGGAATAATCTGCAAACGACTGTGGAGCTGTTTTCTGCACTTGAATGGTTAATTGTGAAGGTTCGTACTCTGCATACTGGAACTTCGTTTGTGAACTGTGTCACTAAATGTTAAATAAACATATATAACAACTAACCTGGAACTTATTTTTTAATAAATCTGCATCCATTTTTTACAGTCTCTTGTGTTCCACCTTTGAGCAAGCCGTGGCAACGTAACATTTGGCAGAGTGTAAGTGCACGAACGTAACAACTTCAAATTGAAACAGCTCACGGTAAAATCAATGTCCACACGTATTCGTATTCACAAACCAATCCGGTAGCTGCCAAAAACTCCACATTCGAAAAAAATGCAACTCCAACTAACAATAGATGTGCGAAAATCGATTGTCGCCCTCTCATAGTGCAATATTTTGGATTCAGGCAAAATCAGTATCTATCTATATCGTCACAACATTACAATTTCCGTGTTTTAACGTAAAATAATCAATTTTTTTTCTGATTCAACTACTTAAAAATCCAAAGAATGTACAGTTTCCAGAAAATAATATGTGGCAGCTTTTTCGGAAGACTTCCGGAAAAAACAGAAAGATTGGAAGGTATGCAACACCATTATTTTTGGCACACTGACTAACTGTAAGATACAGTTTACTTGAACAGCCATCTCCATGTAGCATCAAATCAATTTGCAGTATGGCAATTATCATAGAGTAATTTCATAATATACCTAACATACTTGTACATAATGGTCTGCGAGCACTAGGATTTTTGAGTAGAATTTCTGACCAAAACTTGTAATCTAGTACAATTTTTCCACCATTTATATATTGTTATTTAAGTGACAAATATAATGGATAATGTTCATATTAACCATAGGGTCTAAAAATTTAGGTAAACAATGCAACTAATTTAGTAGGCCTACCTCAAGTTAGTACAAGTAAAGAACCAATTACTGCAACTTAACATACCTACTTTAAACTTTTTTACCGGCGTGACAACTACGGAGGACCAACCATAAACAACAAATTGAATATTTTATTTGCCATTAAGGAAACAAGTTGTTATTAGTGTACACAACACATAATAATACTATTCACTGTGCAGTTATAGTTTTGTAAGAAACATAAAACAATAGAGATTATATTGATGTACAGGTTGTAAGTAATACAATGTAATTTTTACAGCCCATCATACCTATTCACTTGGTTTACGAAACTAAAAATACAAATAATTGTGAAAGGTAACCAATATTCATGTAATTTGTCCCATAATTTTTCACCAAAACATCAACTTAAATAAACGTATTAAACCTATAACATCATGGCATTACGTAACTAAGACGTCAGAAAGGCAACTGTAAAAATGGCACTAAGTGTACGTAGTAATTGTAAGTTATGTGTCACTGAATTGTTAGTTAATTTTGCCATGTACAAAATAAAATCATGAACACCCATGTTGCTATTAGTACTCCTACACAGTTAATACATAAACTAATACTTTCCCATGATTGGCATGTTCCCGTAAACCATGTTCAACTTTCATTGCTACATGACTCAGGGCAAAATATGTTTTCAAGATAACGTGGTAGTAAATTAGATGCATATTATTTGAGAATTTTTTTAAAAATAATATTTAAAAACAATTATTAATATTAATGGTAACAAAATAAAGAAATCCGTTTCNTTTGAGAATTTTTTTAAAAATAATATTTAAAAACAATTATTAATATTAATGGTAACAAAATAAAGAAATCCGTTTCCGAAATTGCATAACTCATTTAAAGCATTATTTAAACAACTATTCTATTACTGCATAGAACTTGAATTTGACTCAAGCTTAACTAATTTGTGAGCTTCTCAAAAAAATTACTCAAACCCAATGGATTAAAAAAAAAAACACGCTCACAGACCCCACCTTGTAAAAAAAAAGTTAATNAAAAAAATTACTCAAACCCAATGGATTAAAAAAAAAAACACGCTCACAGACCCCACCTTGTAAAAAAAAAGTTAATATGGTGGTGCATATACAGCATTCATCTTACTTGTTTCCGAAGGTACTGTGCTTCTTCTACTTCTCGAATATGTGAATGACTCTTGAATAACATCCAGATTATCTCTTCTGTGTTTACTTTTTTCACTAAAACTGCAAAACAATAAAGCACACATTACTTAAATACATTATTAATTTTCAGTCTTAGAACTAACAACTGCATATATCGGAAATCTACTTTCTATCATTATGAAAATCTCAATAATTGAAATTAGCTTAATGCATTACAGTACAGTTTGAAAATCTTGTAATTTCCTCCCAACGAGCACCATGTAAGCAGCTTGTTGTTTCTTATATACACCTCAACAGCATGCATGTATTAAAAAAAATATACAGACCTTCAGTAGGAAAACAAAAAACATAATTTTAAGAAAGCAAAAAATTACATGGTAACATAAATATATCTGATATTCAGTCAACTGCCAGAACTCAAGTCCAAATTACAGCAATTTCTTGCCAACAGCGAGGGTTACATTTTTCAAACACACCATGGGTGATAAAATTGCAGTAGGAAATAACAGGTTATTATGGGAAACCAAGGGATAGATTACACCTGACAACTAAGTAACGTTGTAATGACGCAATATTCGGAATTTTTCGGGACTCTAGTGTAAAATTCTTTCCTGTTTGTGAAGCTTTGGGACAGCTTCGTATTATTTTTATCGTGTTTCAAGTTTAAAGCCGTGGTGGCTCGTTTCCCGTGTTTATCAGACAGACGTGTGCATTTGTAGGTTAAGGGGCGGACGTCTGCGTGTTAAGTTTTTATCAGGAGTCCTGGTTACAGTTTTCGTTTCGAACTTTGGAGTTTTTGAAACCTCAGCATTA
>NQII01001342.1:193592-218998 GCA_002778355.1 Clitarchus hookeri
TCTGTAAGGTTCGTACTCTGCAATTTGGACTTCTTCTGTGAACTGTGGTGCTGAGTGTTAAATAAATAGTTAAATAAACAAAGTACATAACAAACTAATTTGGAACTTCTTCATTCTTAATTAATAAGGTTCAATTCTATGAGTCTCGTGTTTCTACCCTGAGCAAGCCGTGGCAAGTAAACAGTCGACAGTGTAAGCGGCGAAAAGTTACAAGATGGCGCCTAACCTTTGAGGCTGCTATATTATTATACGCTTGTAGCAGTAAAGACGGAACTTTGCAATATGGCGTTCAACTGTGCGGCATTATAATGAATTCTAGTGCGAAAGTCACCAACGCTTCTTTACAACGTATCAACTCTCAGAAATCTGACTATAAAACTAAGATGACAAACACTTGTGNAAAGTCACCAACGCTTCTTTACAACGTATCAACTCTCAGAAATCTGACTATAAAACTAAGATGACAAACACTTGTGAAGACACATGTCTTCTCAGGCAAGAAACATAATTTAATTTTACTGATAATAGATAGTGATTTGTGGCCGCACAACCATTAAATGACTCTGAACCACTCAAACCAATAACACCAGTGAGAGGAAACACTGTTTACTAAGATTCTGCTGACAGGTTTTGAATATTTCAGGTTTTTCTATTTGAAACACAGGCTCATAAAAATAACTTATGTTATAATCAATATGATACTATTAAGAGATGAAACATGGTTACAAAATTTGCAATGTCCAAAAATTTGTTGAAAGTGTTATTTAACAGTAAAATTTGGGTTTAATTCCCTCTGCATTAACCCATCTTCATTTTCAAATGGAATATTAATTTAATTCAATAGGCAGAAATTCCTGAAAAAATTAACCCCAGAAATATAAACTATACAACCCCTTGTCAGCAAATATGTTTGAACATAGAGCAGCACAGTGTGTGAAGTCTGTTGTCTGTAGTTTCTTGTGGGAACATCATAGAATGTGATGTTTGAATATTAATATGTTTCAATAGATACACGCTTTAAATTGATATCCAAAAGGGCACATAAAATACACCTTTGTTCCCAAATAATGCATAAGCACTGCCAGAGTGCCGTGCAACTCATTGCAATTGGCCTCATATGAAAAAATAGGATGATTCCGTTTTGAATTATTAATTACTGAAGGTCGTAAATAAATTACAATGACTGTATTTACTCGCCTCTGCCTCAAAAATGAAACATTTATAAGTGCAATATTATTTATCACTTCATAAACAGGCAAACTATTACAAAATAAAACAATGGTTTTGTATATGATCTCAAAGCATGTGCTGTGTCCAGTGTGAAAAATCAACTTCAAGCCACTTGTTGCGACAGCCAGGAAATGAAGGTCTGCAGTGAGTTTCAAAGACGGAGAAGAAGGCAAGAGCGGAACACGTGATCATGACACACAATGTTTACTGACCCTCAGTCCTTTACCCCTGTTGAGCAACTGGTAAGCTCTATTTATTGCTTTTAACTGTACTGCAAACTGAAGTCAATGACTGCATTATGAGAAATAATCAACTTGAGGAACAAAAGACAATTTTTTAGAAAATAGAAGCTACGGTTTACGAGGGATTACTGTACTGAAGTTTCAAAACTCACTTAAACTATTAAATACTTGTAAATATTTCTTGGTTACAAAGAAAATTATTTCATGATTATTAAAAATATGCCAATTGTGGCAATTTTGTAAGTATATCATAACCATAACGAAACAAGAAAAACACTACAGTTCAAATAAAAAGACTATACACCACAAAATTAAAATTGTTTAAAAATGACTTCTGATGGTAACATTATATAGTTTCCAAGAGATCAATACCACACTGCAACTGCCTTTTAAAATAATGTATTGCAGGGCAGGAATCTCATGCTCCTCGTCACATACTATGACTTCAAATGCAAGACCACCTGCTCCAATGGTACTGTCATCACTCTCATTTCAAGGACGAGTAAAGGAGACTGCTGCTGATAGCAGTATGCTGTTGCTTTAGCAGTTTCTTAAACAGCACAGTCACAGATACCATTAACTTTCCAGTCACAGCTAACCATACTGCTGTTGTCCACTTAACCTGATCAGAACAGCATATTGGGAAAGTAGCAACAAACACGACAGTCTGTTTCACTTTCATGTGGCTTAGTAGAGTTGCTTTAAGGATTCACCAGGCAAGCTCTTGAGTTGTGTATTTATACTACATATTTCTAAAATGTGAACTATATATACGTCACAATATTTTAAAATTATAAAATTTCTGATAAGTATTAATTATAATCTTCAGTACATTACATTTCATTTTAATGTATTTATTTTAAATACTGACATTTATATTATAAAGTATACATTTTATAGTTTTGTTATGAAAGAAGTAGTTTGTAAGGTCAGTTTATTTGAATTCCTGATGATCAGAGTAATTTTGATGTGGCACAATCTTATGTTTGTAAGTTTTAGGGCAATCTAGAGCGACAGACCTAATGAACTGCTTGAGTGGGGGAGAACATTCCTAGCAGCTATGGCGAGCGGATGTGTGTGGGTCGCGTTCTCGCATTTACAAAATTTTAAGTGTTAAATGGTATGTAAAACTGCAAAATTGGACAAACTTCAAGTAGCAAACTAACTATGCGGAAATGCGGGAAAAGTTAATCTAGAGAACCAAAGCGTCACTTAAATCTTAAAATAAATAAAAATTATGACTTTCGAAATTTTTTTTTCCAGCCTACAGGTTAAGATTTTTTTTTGTGTATTAAAAGACTGGAATTGCTGCATCAGTCATCGAAAATCTGAGCAGTTACAAAGTTTTGAGACGTTTAGTTTTAATTTATGCAGAAGAAACTTAAATGTTGTAGTTACGTGCAAACCCTGTAGAAAGATTTACGTGATTCGTTTTGAGCTAGCAAACAATTTGATAATGGAACGTTTTCTTTCAAACAGCAAAAGGGTTTTGTGTGCTAGTGCACTGCTCACTATTGACAATTGCCAAGTGCATTCTGTTTGTGCTAGGGAGCACTTCACCTTTCCTATTTGGGAGCCCGTACATATCAGCCATCAGCACAGCAAATCAATGAAGGCAACACAGACACACACCACCACTCAAACACATAATTACATATACATTTCACCGGCAAGCACTGAAAATGGATAGGCCCACGCATGCCTGATAACTTTGATGTGGCACAATACCACCAAATTAACAATGCCCTCATTTAAAACACACAGAGCTTCGGTGATTTTATTATTCATATCCAAATGTAGAGAAAAATCAATATCCACAGACTGGTACTACAAGCTGCTGGTCTTGACTAGCCTAGTTCTGGTAAGTACAGAAGACAGGAGTGAGATAGTGGAATCCTGTGCTTAAGGATATTCCATGATCTGAAATGACTGCTGATGGGCTTGGGAGACAGCACCCACTGGTATTGAACTGAGTACTAGAGGTGAGAACAACATTCAGTCAGATGCTCAGTGGAACACCACTGCTCAGTAAGAGAATGGGAGACCTGCATGAAATAGGAGTGGAGTACATGGCATGGCTATGTAATAAAAACCGCATGAGTGGCAAACAGTTTCTTTGTCTGAGAGCCAGTGTCTTCTCGTGACTGCCATTGTCACTCTAAAGAGAGATTGCTGTGCTTCAGGCTCCCGCTTACCTGCTGCACGAAGTGAGCTGTACAGGTTCAACATTATTGCTTGTACAATTATATTGCTTATCCTGTACAGCTGCTGAGTGTCAGGATCTTGCCCAGTTATGAAGATAATGACTAGTGCTGGATATAGCAAAATAACACCTTTTCCGAGACATCCCACACAGTTTTAATCAATTTTACATAACATTTATCAAGGGTGGTTTATTAGTTCTTAATCTTTCATTTCCGTTGCAGTTTGCACTAGATTACAACTGAAAACTCTGTGAAAACCCTATTAAATCACAGCGTATTTTGCGCAAAAATGGTTGCAGGAATGTGGCGCCTCCCCGGCTGCTTGAACACAGCNGTGTTCTTCACTCCCACTTCCTTCGCATCCTCTTCAGCCGCTCTTCACCTGCTCGGACAGTAAGTGGTTGTGGGTGTATCGCAGCCAAGCCTACTACTATGAAAAGTAAATGCGGCCAAAGACGAGGAAAGAAATTTGAAGTAATGGCTCAATGCATATCGTAAGAAAAATGCTCACAAAGTAGGAAAATACTTTTTTATTTATTTATTTATTTATTTTGCTTTGTTTTTTGTGGGTGCAGTTATGGCAGTAATACCACTAAATTCACTGTACAAATACATACATTTCGGAATTTTTTTTTTTTTTAATGTGCATAACCCAATATATCTTGCATGTCATGACGGATAACATACTGTTAATATGACAATTGATGGCACTATGAATATTGTAACCACACAAGTGATTAATTCATTAACATGTTACGGCTGTACAATATTAAGATAGGAATGACAATATAAATGGAACAATATATGAAGAGTATGTCACTATCACACTGAAAGTAGACTAATGACAAGAATGATTGTTGCGAATTGTTTTGTTAGCAAACTCTAGCTGTAGGTATTCCATTTTACACATTATGTAAACAAACTCAGCATATAACATTATTACACGAGACAATAACATTAAATCAAGATACTAGGGAAAATAAATAAAGTACAAAGTAAAATCAATGACATGATCATAATGTGATAAGCTGGCAAGTACTTAATTACAAAAATTCAGATTTAACTGATTATAACTCATTGAAGCTGAGAATATAACATTTATAAGCTTGATGCAAAACCAAATATACACATGAATAGGTTATATACACACACACACACATTATATATATATATATATATATATATATATGCATTAATGACCACAATTGTGCAATCAATCCACATAAAATATAGATTTTAAGCATACATTTTATCAGTAGTGAAGGTTATTAACATATAACATATTACGACTTAATTGGCATTACAGCAACTTTTGTTCATAAATTTACATAATATTTAAAAGGCAAATAGTGATGTTTTAGGACTTGTCACCTATTATAATAGTTTTAACAACAGAGATATATAACAACTCACATGAAACTTCTTAAAAGTTGTGTATTTGCAAGGACTAAAATAATAATAGTAACAATAGTAGTAGTAGTAGTAACAATAATATAGACACACAAAGTTAAGTTGTGTGTAATTCACAATTTTAGTTTTTAGAGGGTGATGCAACAGAGAACAAATGGTCTATCATATGTTAACAGCGTGATGTAACGACACACGTTATTAATTTTCGGGACACGTGTTTCATTTTCTTTCGTTTTGCTAAGCTTCATAATATTTTTATCGGGTTACAAAATTAAAGCAGTGGTGGTTCATTTACCGTGATAGTTTGTTTATCGGACATACGTTTGCCGTTTAACATTTATCAGACGTCCGGTTGCAGTTTTCAAAATTTTAGTTTTTGTTACGCGTCAACATTAGATTAGCATTTTACAGACTGCGTCGACACGTTTTATACGAGAAGTTTGTTTATTTTGACGGCGCAGTTAAGCGGGCTACGCAGTGTGGAGAGTGTGCATGGCAGCCCCGCCAGTCCCTTATCTGAGGAGAGGGGTGTGACAGGCAGCACAATTACACGTGTGCCTGTCGCCATTCAGTCAGTCGTCATCCAGTGCTCGCCTAGGCCGCGTCGGGCGTGGCGCATAACCCCCCCACCGGCAAACTTGAACTTGCTAGATTATTTCTCCACCAGTGTGGGAGGTTGCTGCATTTGTTTCTCTTCGGGCAAGTTTTTAGAGACGTAAATAGTTAATCAACAACGACTGTGGCGCTATCTACTCGTCTGTGAACTGGTGAAACCTGTTCGTAATCGGCATACCTCAACTCTGTACGTGAACTGTTGCATCTTGGTTAATAAATTTAAGTAAAGAACACATTAACCGGAACTTGACTTTATTTAACATTTAATTGGCTTCCTTTTTAAAGACTCTCGTGTTACTCCCTCTTGAGCTAGCCGAGTGACAACTTCCAGACATCAATACTTTGACGTGCGGCATAACAAATATGGCGGCCTAACTGTGTGGCTGCAATATTATAAAGTCTGCTATAACTGTGCACGTGCCACATTAAAATGAACAGAAAAAAGTTTTGAGAAAAAACTTTTGTGATTTAAGGATTACTGGTTGACTAGCATCCTTTCCATGAGTATTTTGTTCATTCTTGGTGCGCAGAAACGTAAAACGATCTTAGATGTAGGTTGCTGTGCTAATGCTGAGTATTTTGTGCAGTGCGGTAAGGGTATTATCAGTACGAAGGTGTTCTGGTTCGAATAAATATTTTTCAGTATAGAAGTAATTGACGTGGCCCTGTAATTTTAGATAAAGATTAAACATACACCAGCATTTTGAATTTGCTGTAATCTTTTAGTTGACCACAAATGAATCATTATAACTAATATTGAAATAGTCAAATATAGGTGTTAATATGTGTTTACAAGAATACTCTTATTTTTTTTTTTTGCAGTAGAAACTTTTAAGCATTGGAGGAGTATATGGTATAGTATACTCTAACAAATACCAGTATTAGTCAAATGCTCTACCCAGTGGAGACGTTCATCCATAGTAATAAGTTTCAAACAATCGAGGAGAGACTTAACTTTGTGTCATCAAGCCAGATGTCCAGCATGGGAGTGGCTTTAGCTGTCGCAGCTAGGGCACGAGAGCCTATCAATCTGCATATTGTTTTAAATGGATTTTATATCAGCCAGTTTTCTGGAGCCCAGTTTGAAAAGCTTTCAAGTCTACACTGATAAAAGATTTCACTAAAATTACTTAGACTATTGGCAATGTAGCACTGAACGTCATCTGCATACATGTCAAATAAGTAACTACCTGGTGTTGTAAGAATTGCTTTTCTTTAAAATAAATTGTTATTATTTTTCCAGTTAAGGACAAAGAAATTCATCTACTGCTCCAAATGTGCACATACAATTATGTCGTATTATGACTCTTTCATTTCTCAGAACCTGTCTGTAAACATTAATTTCAGTAATGAAATTGTTGCAGAAAAGATTTTTTTTAATTATAGCATGTGAGGCCTACAGCAAGGAATCTGGTTTGGGGATGGTCAAAGCTAATTCCCCCGCAGCTTCTGCTGAAAGATACTACTTCCTGCTTTTGAAAACTATAAGAGTACAAGCATTCTGAAAACAAAAATTAACTTTAAGAGGTATACATTAGCAGCAACATGTTATAGGATGTTCATGGTAAAGTGAGCATTTTGAGGTACCAGTTACTTTTTCCTTTCAGTCATTTTTATCCTTTAACAATGTTTTTAAATAAATATGGCCATGTAATTAATAAACACAGTGTGTATATTCCACCACACACTGAAGTCAATGTCTAAGGCTAAAATAAAATATATTTATTGACTATTACTCCAAATGAGAGGACTTTCAAAAGTACTCACTTTACAGTGGGTCTATATAGGTGTAAAAGGTGTCCGGAGGTAAGAACAATAGCTATTTGCTCTTACGTCTTTCTACTCTAAAGACAGGTGCATCGCAAAGAACGGTCAATCGCGAAAAATGTGTGTCTACTGATTCCTGTCCCGTTTTCTGCATTCACGTGTATTTTATTCACCCTCTTCTCAGTACAGACTTAATTTACCCTTTCTGAAAAATGAGTAAAGCAGCTAGAACGAGGCAATTGAAGAACATGTGAAGGAAAGCTTTTGTTAATTGCTATCCATAACGTGCATTACATTTGTTTATAAGCTATTTTCTTTTAATTTTTGGTACACTATAGTATTCAAAACTTTCTTCGAAGTCAGATGCCCTAAAATATATTACTGAATTATGAAGGAAATAATCTTTAACAAGAGATGTGTTCTTTTTTACATTTTCACATCGCTATATCAGATTCTCATTTTGGAATTTCGTTGTATGGAAATGGGGAGCACAAAATTAAAGTTGTAATTGTGTGTTTTGCACCAGATTGGATAGTAAATAGTGAGTATTAGAATATTTCATGAAACTTTTCTTTTAAAGCTTGTACCAATTTTATAAATATCAAGTGGAGTTTAGACTTGTTCAATGCAAATGTTCAGGTTGCATAAGTTACATTTTCAGGTATTGTGTGACAAAATTAACAAACAATCCCAGGGAGGGAGTGCAGCTCTTCTACTCCCCACGCGACACACGGAAGGAAAGAAAAGTACACTCAATAGGAACTACTACCGAGCGTCTGCGACATTCGGAAACGTCAAGAAACTGTAGTGGGGTCTCCCTATCATTTTGTATCATGGTGTATCGCATAGTTGTTAATTATATGTTTGTTTTAAGAAATACACAGTAATCAGAGCCTCAGCATATTTTTTTCAGCAATAAATAACCATCAACCATGCTCAAATTGGCAGAAATTACTAATGTGTCTGGTAATTAAACAAACAAATACAGTGTCCATTAAATATATTATATAATCTAAAATTACTGGAACACCACCACATTATGCTGTGGACACTTACGTAAAATAATAATATTTCTCTGCTACCAAAAATGCCAGACGCTCTTAAGCCACTGTTACTATTTAATTGTTTGGAAGGTGTATGTATGTGCTAGGCAAACTGAACACCTCGTACATATTACCTAGAAACTGATACCGGCAGTACTTTAATATTTTTAATTAGTTGTTAAATTGTTCAGAGGTAGACATAAATGAAAAGAATATATAATTGCAGTTTCAAGATAACTCTATTAATTAACTCAAATAGAATTTATAGACAAAAAATGCTCTAGTTACGAGATAAACACTCAATGAATAATTGCGGTTAAACTGAAATTTACGGAAGAAATTATTATAGCCTTGAATGCCTCGGAAACCACGGATAACTTGAAAAGCATTGGAGTGCACCCCGTACAATCTATTTTATCTTAATTTTAAATAAAAATATGTATTTTCTTATACTTGTCCAATGATTTGCATGAAACAATAATTCATAAATTACAGATAAATATTCCAGTTATATTTTACGTCGCAAACCTTGTATGATATAAACATTCATTAATCAGTGACTTTGTTATGTTTCAAAGTGAACCAGAAGATAACAAGAAAAACAAAAGTACTTATGTACACGCATTAGAAGTTATACTTCTGCGGTGTGACAAAAGTAAAATTTTATTACGTATACAAATAATTTATGTAAGTAGCAAAAATGATAAAATGACCGAAGAAAGACATTACATACAACTAATAAAGGTTTGATTAATGAACGTAATTAAATTACCCTAAACGCACCAAAGGAAGTATAACTTAATAAAATAATACTAACAAAAAATTAACCTCAAATACTTGAAAACCCTTTTAAAATTTTTATTATACAATTTTTGTCACTAACAAATTTTTCACGGCACAATGTAAGTAAAATTATATATAAGATATATATATTCACAATTAATAACTAATATAAATGAAATGTTTTTCAATTTGCTTATTAAATGAAATGATATTCTGTCTGTTTAAAATATAACCAAGTGCTATGATGTGTACCTTGCGTTTGTATACAGCTAGACGATTTGCGCATGCGCGTTGGGTAATACGCCTACCACGTTCACAGTATTGGCCTCTTACGAGTAAACTTAGTCAGTATAACAAATATGCACATTTAAGTTTCTTTGACGGCCAATTCATACTGTCGAATTTCATTACACTGTGCGCGCAACTTCCGTTGCACACTCAAATTTTACCCTCAACGCACCAAAAGAAGTATAACTTCAACAATGTTCCATAAAACCAGCACTTAGCTGAAACTTCTCCTGGCGAGGTCATGAAGCTGGAGATAAAATCTTGCTGCGGACAGCAAATAAGAGAAGCCAGGCAAGCAGTTCTCAAAAGGAATAAAGACTTGAAAATTTGAATTGAATAATACTTGAGTTACATTGAACACCATGATATCAAACTGGGTTCAAAACATGCTATAAAATTTCTTGTACAGGCAAAATCAAGGGAAGCAAATCCACAAAGTAGCGAACAGAAGAAAAGTTGACATTGTCGACATTATTCACTCTTGCCACAGCTGCATTTTTCAAGACTTCATTTTTTATAGGGAATTGTGAACAATGTAGTCACACGCTGTAACAAAATAAGTCCTGACAGATGCGAAGAACTACTTTTCCCTGTTCTCAATGTTTGATGCTTTACTTCATATTAATAATTCGGTGCAGTCCTCCTGATTCTGAATAGAGTGATAGCTCACTTCAAATAATGAGCAACTTTTCACAGCTTTTGCTTTCACAAAATTTGATAGCAATGCTTTTAGAAAATCAAGCAACAGTTCTCAAAATATGAGTATGTTGAGAAGCTGAGTGAAGAATTATATTCAGTTTATCAAATGTTGGGACGACACATAGAAGAAATGTACAAAATGCTTTATTTAGGTCAGAAGAAAGGAACATAAAAACTTTCTTCCCGATTTACAAAAGAAACTGTATTCTTCAGAATAGGAGCATTAATATTTGCTGATGTCAAAGCAACTCTCTTTTTGCTGGAATCAGTAGCAGTACCCAAAATTCTTCCTTTTCTCATTTATGTTTTTCTGACATATCCCATCACAGGTTGAACAAGATGATGATTGTAGTTTGGGAATTTTGTAAGCGGTGAGACTTTAAGATGAAGGTTCCTTATTTACAACAACTCCCTTAAAGAAACTAATCAATGGTTCCTACTGTTCAAAAACCCTCAACAAACTTCTTCCAAGAGAAAGACATCTTGAACTGACATGCTTGAGTATTTTCTTCGCTTCTGTATCGTGGAACTCTTGAAATTTCTGTAACCCTTCTTTTCTCTTTAAACTTTTTTCCAAATAATAAAAAATGTCCACAAGAATGTCATCAACTTTTAGTGACAAATGGAACCAATCACAATAAGTCCAGGGTGTTTCTCTTTCAACACTGCTCCAACACCATTTTTATGGCCAACCATTACAGCTGCATTATCTGCACAAAAAGCCATGCAGTGTTCAACGGGAATGTTATTGCATTTAAGCTGTGCAAGCACTAAATTACCTATATTCCATCCAGTAGAATCTCCTTCCAAGGCAGGGGTAGAAAGAACAGAGTTCACAATTTTCGCCTGTGTATAATCGTAAAACGTCACTACACTGGGATACAACTTTGAATTGGTGTCATTGCTTCCATCAGTTAAAATCAGAAAATGGTGCATTCTGCAAACATTCTACTACACTAAATTTTGCATCAGAAGCAATTTCCTATACAATTGCCGAGGTTTTCGTACGACCACATTCATACTTCTTTGCAATTTCAGAGTCAGGGAACAATTTTTTTTAGTAACAAACCTACATGATCTGCTGCAGTTAGGGGAATGTTGTGCTCTACCAAAAAAGAAGTAAACAAGCATTCTGCTCGTGTAACATCCAAATCAGCATTTCCAGGTTTTGCAAAGAAATTAGAAATCTTCTGATTTTCTTCCTGGTACTTTATGTTGGCGACATGCTTTGCACTGTGAACATGTACACTTATATCTGTTTTCCCACCATGTGCACTGTTTATGTCGCATCGGCATATACTACAAAAGCCAAACCTATCGCCCTTGTCTGATTTTATAATACATGGAAACTCTACAGTGTATTCCCGGAATGTCTGGTAGTAATACTGCTTTTTTTCTACTCATCTTTAGTTTTAAACTTTGCAGTCGACAATAAGTAACCAATCAAGACCTCACAAAAACATGGCCAGCAAGAGACATAATACACACCACATTGTAATCACAGTCCATACGTAGTTACATACAGCTTTTATCGCACACAGAATTAAAATCCTTTGATACGTGTTTCAACTAGACTTCAAATTGAAACAGTTCACGGTAAAATCAATGTCCGCACGTATTCGTATTCACAAACAAATCCGGTAGCTATCAAAAACTCCACAAATGAAAATATGCAACTCCAACAAACAACAGATATGTGAAAATCGATTGTCGCCCTATCATAACGCGATTGCTTGAATGCAGAAAAAATTAGTAGCGATCTATATCGTTACAACACTACGATTTCCATGCTTTAACGTAAAATAACAGCAAAAACTATTTTTTTTAATGAAACAATTAACTAAAAATCTGAAGAATGTACATATTTCCGGAAAATTTTCTAATTAAAAAACGATAGTATTTGATTAAAATGATTTGAGATGATCAAGTGAGTATAGGGGTTCACTTAACTACAATATTTGGTAAACAAATGCTTCAACTAAAAAGGGGAAAATTAAATAAAAATTAAAATTCAAGGGTAATTTTCTGTCTTCACAACCGGCGGGGCTGCTGGGGTTCATCTTGCAAAAAAGACCGCTGAGAAAATGATAAGGTAAATTCCGTGCCTCCATACAAAGGGGTTTCACGTAGCTAAACAATGAGAAATTGATATAGGGATTTCCCCTGTGCAGGGGATTTCCCATTCCTACGTAAACAGGTCTGCTCTGTAGTTGTGAGTTAGTTCTCAAATGTTACTGTGAGTGAGCCTAAAGTTTCGAAGTACACATTACGTTTATCTGGATAGGTAAATGTAAAGTGTGATTGTAAGTAATTCCTAATGTAAAAAAACTAGCGAGTGGCACTAATATATTGAAGTCTGTGAAAGAAACACAAAGAAGGTAACAGGAAAATGTAAATATTGTGGACAAACTCGCGCAAATGCAACAACAACAAAAACAATTTGACATAATGTAAAAAATGCCCAGAGAGGATAAAATCATTGCACCGAAAAATAATACAAAATAAAAAATGTTGGAGCAACTATTTCTAGGAAAAGTGATTTACATCACGAATCAAATGTAAGTATACTTATTTAAAATTCAAACATAGGCTGTTCAGAGAAGGAGGTAAAAGATTTTTCTGAAATATTATTTTAATAAATTCTTAGAAACTGAGTGTTCAATTATTTTCTTTTAGTTAGACGGCAAATTATGTTTATTTCATGTTTTTGAATCAAATGTAAGTATATAAAAGTTAAACAATAAAGATGGCAAACCAGTGAAACCCCTCAAAATGTACCTAGCAGATGACTTGCCCTCGAACTCCTGCTTAAGAGGAGCAGCAAATTGGGCATAATCTAAGTGACCCAGGGGGATTTTGACCTGACCAATGGAACAACCGCTGCCACACTGTTCACGATGAATGGAACACGAAAGAGACAAAATTAAAAAAAAAAAGGCAGTCGAATGGAACAAAACTTATATTAATGCCAGTGGAACTAGCAGCGTTGCGATTGTGAGCAATGTATTAATTTGATCCTATTAAAATAAGTACGCAATCAGTGTTGCCGGGTTAGATAAAATTATTAAAGAATATTCTGAGATAGAACCCCTCACCCCCAACAAAAAAACCTTCAGATTTATACATTTTCTGTTCCATTTGTTTAACTACTTTAAATAAGTTAAATAAATAATTTTGAATTAAAGATTTATTGCATAAGATGCTTATTATGCCACTTCTGACCTTTTTTATTTGTTTAGTAGTAATATGTTCCCAATGATTGTGCATCCATAAACTAGTAGTAATATTAATAATTCCACAGACATCTACCTCATATGAACACAACTGGAAGGCATTCAGCACAATCATATGTAGCTGACTTTCAGGTTTTGCATCTTCCAGTTTCCTTATAAAAGCAATACAGTTGTAGGTTTTTCAAAATCTAGTTCAGTCTTAGGTTACCTCTCAAGCTGTCAGTTGTCTTGATGGCTGCGACTAGGAATTTTCCTGGTGTCCAATTACCAGGTACTGCCTCATAGTCCAAATCGGGTACTCTTGATCAAAAAATCAGCTATCACATCCTCTGTACCTTTGATGTACCTAATCTCCAGGTCAAACTTTTGTAGAAGTTAAACCCATCTTGCGAGTCTTCTTTCAAACATTTTCGCAGTATTGAGACAAACTAGTGCATGATGGTGGTTAAAAAGATCACCTCACCCAACAACAAATCTCTATACTTCTGTAAACTCCAAACAATAGCTAAAGCTTCACGCTCTGTGATTACATAATTCTGTTCTGCACAGTTTAAAGTCCTACTTGTCATTGCTACAATCTTCTTGATGCCACCATCATCAATCTCAGCTAACTTAGATCCCATGGCATAAGATGATGCATTTATAAACAATAAAAACTCGCGATTCTGTACTGGGCGGTGTATAATGTGATTTTCCAGGAAAATTTGATTAATGTTTTCAAATGCAGTTTACTCCTCTTCAACCCATACAGATGGCTGGTCTTTCTTTAGCAACTTAAATAATTGGTAAGGCGTCTTCACAACCTGGTCTGAATAATTCAGATACAACCCCACAACTCCCAAAATTGATCTCAGCTGCTTAGGATTCTTTGGAGCTGGAAAGTGAGTGATTGCGAGCAA
This sequence comes from Clitarchus hookeri, assembly GCA_002778355.1. Taxonomy (NCBI): domain Eukaryota; kingdom Metazoa; phylum Arthropoda; class Insecta; order Phasmatodea; family Phasmatidae; genus Clitarchus; species Clitarchus hookeri. The sequence continues at coordinate 208,006 of NQII01001342.1, forward strand.
CTTTTCTGGAGCAGTCTTTATCGCAGTAGGGGTCAAAACGTGCCCTAAAAATGGCAACTCCTCCAGCCAAAACAGCGACTTCCTCAACTTCACTGTCATTCCAGCCTCTTGTAGCTTACTCATTACAATGTGTAAATTCTGGATATGCTCCTCAAAAGTCGTCGACATAACCAAAAGTTATTGACGTAGGCGAAAGCCTACGTTTACATTCTTCACCAAGTGTGACATCAAGACATCTCGTAAACTCAGCAATGGCGTTGCATATACAAAATATAACTTGGAAGGCATATTACTGGTTTCTAAACAGGAATGCTGTATACTGCCTGGATGTCTAGGGGGTAGTGTCTGAAGCTAATGATATGTATAAAGCGAAATGCAAAATATGTAGCAAAAGTTTTGCAGTGGATAGTATCGGAAGAAGTGCTCTTTCTCCCACTTAACAATTATTTAAATTTACCTCGTTGCACATGAACACGAATCATGATTTTAAATTAGTAGCATATTAATTTAAACAAATAACGTCTATAATGCGACTCTAGGGAGATTGGGTAACTAGAAATTTTCCATTGTAATGTAAACCTACATCACCAACAACAGACACACACAGCCTGCAACATAAGTAATATCAAGCAAAAATGAAACTAAAAAAAGTAGACGTGTCAGACACGATTTAAATGACAATTATCACAACATGAAGTTGGGTGAGCAGTACAAAAAAATTTAGATGATTAACGATGAACAAGAGCATCAAAAGTCACACCTATCCGTTATCTCTTTTTTTAAACAATTCAGAGCGAAAGACACAACCAACGTCTACTACAACTGATATCTGTCAATGTTACCGGCAACTTTGTTGTTGTTCCCACGCGCAGCGTTGCCAAAATCTTTATGTTTATTTCTCGTATCAAGCAACAAAAATGCTCGTGCCACACCACAAATCTCTTGCATGTATATTTCTAAAATGAAACTAATTAAAATAGTTTATAACAATGGCATTGAAAACTGACATGTGGGTCAGTGCAAATTCACCCTCAATTTCACTTCCCGTATTCTATTTTTAATGGCATTAGACTGCTGTGCTGTTTGTAATGGATGCACCGTGCAACGTACACAATTCATCATCCCAAACCACTCGTGTCTGTATATGAGAATTCTCGCACGTTTTGCCGCCAACAAAACTGAAGCGTGATGAACGTTTCCGAGTACATATGAACATTCCTTTTCTTGTCATGTCGGGGAGGCATATGACAGTGTGCGCATCGTAATACAATTATTTGCAACAGCATAAACTTATCCTGAGTGTGTTCCCTAACAATACTAATTATAACAAATTTTAATCATAATTTGAAATTACCAGTACAGAACGACGATTTTCCAGTACATTCCCATATTAGAAAAAATTCCCATACATTTCCCGTACTTCTATTTTCCCATCAGATAAACACCATGATATACCACTGGTAACTGATTCTGCAGAATGACTGCTCCTAAGCTATGGCATCTACAGACAAAACAATTGGTTTAGCTCTATCATAATATTGTAGAGCTGGAATTTTCGTTAGTGCCTGATTTAGTACCCTAAAGGTTTAGTCATGTTTGTCAGTCCACTGGCAAACTGAATTCTTTTTATTTAACTCTAAGTGGATAGCCAAATTCATTTACCTGTGAAATAAACTGAGGCACATATTACCATGCCTAGAAAGGTAGCCAACTTTATTTACTGGTTGCAGCATACCTTGAGCACCTAATTTTTGCCCCGTGTCAGTTACCTCTGAACCACTAAGTCTAAACTTAATCATATTGAACTCAACTCCATTTTCTTTAGCCCTCTGCAGTACTTGTTTTAACCTAAATCGTGTTCAGTTTGAGAACATTCGTGTGAAGGATTTTTGAAAAAACTTCTGGTGCTGAACTTAACCTATATAAGAGTCTTGTAAACTGATACCTGCCAAATGGTGTGTTCAATGTGGTAACTTCCTGACTTTCTTTGTATAACTGTATGTGCCAAAAACCTTTGAACCCATCTAGTGTCGTGAATACTTTTGCATGTCGCATCTTGGAGGCAATGGGAAATATTCCCTCACTATTTCCTCATTTAGCTTGAATGGATCTAAACAGATTCTAAGGCTTCTATCTGGTTTCCTTATCACAGCTAAAGAATTAACCCACTACGTTCACTCTGTAACTTGTTTTACTATTCCTAGCTTTCCCATTTTCTGCAATTCCTGTTAGAGCATATCAAATAAGTGAAATGGGTTTTTTTTTTTAACATTGGCTACATGGGGTTCTGTACCTTTTTCAATTAAATTTTGTGGGTGTAATTAAATACTCATATCCCTTAAAACAGATCTCTGTACTCTTCTAACATTTGGAAACACCGACAGGTATGAACTTAAGATCTGCAGAATTTTCATTACTATAACCGCTTTCTTTGTATTCAGTGCTACTCTTTTCATTTACTGAAGCTACTGTAGACACTCTTCTTATCAAGTAATATCTCTTTATTGAGAGCAAGCTTAACACTGGTGGAGTGCCTCTTTTGCCTTAAAATACTTGAACTCTTCTACGTCTGATTTTTCTCCTTTGAATTTACAGTAACAATAACATTTCCCAATTACTGGAATTGGCTAGTCACTATAATTCTCTAATTTAGCTGCTGTGGGTACTACATCAAGTTTCAGTTTTCAAGCTCTGTGACTCTGATAACATTAACTTAAACTCTTGTATTAAATTTTAGATTAATACACTTATTTTTAATTTGTACTTTTTCTACCCAATCATCAAGCCTTTTACTTTCAGCCTCCACCTGTATGACTTTACCTAGGAGCACAGTATCTTCAGATACACTTAAACTAGAAATGTCACCAATCTCCTGCTTCAATCAAAGTTTCTATGTTGTTTATGCAGTTCCGAACTAAACATTCTACCATTAATGCCTGTCCCAGCTTGCTGGCTCACGTTGTGAATTACATTTAGTTTAGACCAACACATTTTGGCAAAGTGTCCCATTTTATTACATACCTTACATGTCATGCCATATGCAAGACAAACTTTAGGTTCGTACTTACCACATCGAAAGGTTTCCACCACCTTGCTGGTCACTTCTTCCCACGCTGTGCTGTGGTATTTACTTGCGGTATTCTGCACTGTCGCCTGAAAATCCCGTTGATCTTGCCTGTCGAAACCCTATCTATCTTGGCTGCCGATTCCGTCATTTTCCATTTCTCTTTTGATGCTTGTAAGAATCTTTCATATAACCTCCTCTACTTTTGGACTGCTCAGCCCTATTTATTTGATGCACATTTCCTGTTGTTTCGCAGCACGACACTGTTTGTAACTGTAGCTGCGTAATTTTTGCACTTCTACAAATCTAAACACACTTTTCCAAGGTTAATTCTTCTGTGTTCAATAGCTTGGTTTTAACTTCACTGTCTCAGAGGCCACTGATTATTCTATCTTTAGTAAGGCCGTCCATGTCTCCAAACTTGCAACTCTGGCACAATTTCTTCAGTTCCATCATAGTTATCAATAGCTTCACCTTTCTTCTGATATGTGTGTCTCTACACTCACATTGGCCCGGGGGATACAATATTTTTCAAAGGTCTGCAGTACTTTCCCATGATCTCTCTTGATTTCTTAAGGTAATTCAAATGTATTTCTAGTCCTTCTTCCCCCACTATTGTTAACAGAATTACCATTTGAACCTCCAACGTTTGCTTTGAAGATCCAGACGCAAGCATGCACAACTCGTATGCTTGCTTGAACTTGCGAAAGTTTTCCGCTATAATACAATTGAATTTAAGTGGACTAGGCTGCTTCAGGCCGAACTGGAACACATTAATACTCAGTAATATTCCCTTAATTACCATTCCCACAATCTTGCACCATGTGGCCTTGCTTCCTTTGGTTTGGGTAAACGCTGTTTCCGACTGCGCCATGTTATGTCTTGTACTCTTACAAGTATTCTAATATACATAAATAAAACACACAAGATCTCAGATTAACATGTTTTAGTACTGATTATTACCAATTACACACTGCCTTCTATTAGAATGTACTACTGCCATTGTTCTCACTGTTGATCTTCTCTGACATCACCTTACATCACTACCTGAATGTGTTGCCAACCCTAACACTATTCAATTCTCATAACTACTGACATAAATAACTTATGGCATTACACCCAGTAATAACATACCATAAATCAAAATCTGTGAACGTTGTGCTATGGCCACCATCTTGGGAAAACTGCCATATTTGCATTTTTTACTTGTATTTCATGAACGCTTGAGACCTTGAAAAGTGTCCCACGCAAAAGACTAAGAACACACAGAAATTAACATTTTCGTACATAACCATTTTTTCTGTATCTGCCACGGTTGGGATTCCAAGATAGTCTAAAACATCTTTCGATCAGTGTCACGTGAATGCAGTTATAACAGAAAGTCTTCGCTACAGAAAAAGAGCACCTGTTGTTTTGTTTAATAATATACAGTGTCTGATTTTCTCTACAATAGCAAGAACAAAAACGCTCTCATTAGTACCTTTATTACTCACCCAAACAAAGCTGATATTAAGTATATCAAGCAACAGCGGCTACTGATATGATAATTTGTATTGCTCTGCAGCATGCTGCATCAGCAGGCAAAGAATTCATCCTATCTGTGTGTGGAGTGAGAAAAAATAAGATATTAGAGGAACACAGAGTATATATTTACCATCAACAAATGGCGAAACGAAAGCTGGAGGCATACTTTGCCTTAGACACACTTCCTCCTACAATAGCAACAGTCTCTCAGTATTCATTCAGGGTTTACTATCAAGTCCAGAATTGGCTAGGCAATGGCCTAGACTCATGCGACTTAGGTTGGAACCTTATATGAAACTCATCCCCTTAACACCCCCCCCGCCCCCACATGCACGCACGAGCGCACACACACACACTTGTATTTGATTTTTGATTTTGTTTAGATGTAAGACTTCTTGTGTATCTGCGAGTGTAAAAGAGCAGATCTTCTGTGCTCAGGAATGTGCAGTCACTATGAAGGACGATCATGTGAGAACTCACCAGTTTTGTCTCAAGGCTTGATGAGGACAATGATGATTGGTTGTATAACCAATTAATCAAGTTAAAATCATTTAAAGTGAAAGTTTCCACAAGATTGTTTTAGTTTATTTTAAGAACTATGCCTTCTCCACAACTTGATGCCAAAGTAATTCGTGCATAAGTATGCAACATGAAAACATTGATATTTTTCAGAGCCTCATAGCTTGATAACCATTGCAGATCCAAAAAAAATTTATTACCCTTCTGACAATGACAAAAATTGCCGCCATTTTCCAAGAAGGCGGTTATAATACAACATGCACAGGAGGATTTTTTGTGTTATTACGGGCTACTAGAGTTATGCACATACAAAGTCACCTATTCAGGGTAATTTTCTTCCAGATAAGGAGAAATTTTCCCCTAATATAACTGGACTAAACAGAGTGACACTAAAATTAATTTATAGCTGGACGTCATTGCAAAAAATGTTTAAAATCCCAAAATAACAAAAAATCTAAACAATAGGAAGATTTATTTAAAAGCAGAAACTGGGTATGAGTAAATTTGTGAATAAAAATATTTTTGTTGTCACTGCTATAAAATGTTTAGAAATTATGTAAATTCAGGAGATTCATACACCAGATTTTTACCACACCATATGCTGTCAACAGCAGGAATTATCTAGTAAAATATTTTGAGTTGGATAACGACATTCCCAATCAAATCTTGCGAGATTCTTGGACATAAAATACTAAGTCATTTTAAAATTATATTATTACTTTAATAATTGAGGTGTTAGGTAGCTTGCTTGCAAGGTAGGTAGACCCAGACGTTTAGGCACCAAAATATGAAGTGTCTAAATGTACGTGAAAAATAAAATTAAATGTTTACTTGTAATCAGTTAAAACATTTACTTTTTGAATGTGTGAAGTTTTGTCAGGCGTGTGAGTGATGACTGAATAAAATTACTACAGTGCCTCTTGCTTTCTCTACGAGCGTGGCAAATAGCAAAGAGGACAATGACGCCACGCATGTCGGCGCCCCTTTAACTTGGCATTAGAAAATCTGCATAAATTGGCAATTGTGGTTCAGAAAAGTCAAAATGTTTAATTTGAGAACACAGGTAAGTAACCCCTAAAGCAATTGAGGCGTATTATAAAAGATCCCTCATAAGACAAAATTACAAGACACATTTACCCTGTGTATAAACATATCAAAACACAAGACACAACTTCATTCAATTTGTATACAATATAAGGAAATAAACACATGCAAATCACTTAGTAAGAAAACTCTAGCTAATTCAACTTCTACGTGAAGCATACCACAATGTGTAAGAGTGAGAAATAGTAGTTTTATTAATTGAAAAATATTAAATAAAATAGTAGTTCATAATTAATCAAAAAATTCATCAGGTAGGTGTATAATATCAAATAAATGAAAAATATCTACGAAAATAAATTATGTTAATTTGAAAATGAAATAGTATACTAAATGACCTCTTTAAATCTCAGTAAACAAGACAATTTACGCAAGTTAATCTGGAACCAGCCGTTAGGTTTTGTCACCAGTAAAAATCTTAAAATGTTTGTAGAGATAACTCAGTTTTAGAACATATAATTCTCGCTAATATCTTCTGGTAATCGTTTAAGATCACTCTCAAAAAGTTCACTTAATTTAGAAATTCCAAAAATAAACAATTAATGAAAAGTTGTAGCTCTCAAACGTAAAATGATGTTAATGCATATTACCCAGCCTCTGTAGGTCTTACTTAACATGCTGGTGGAGATGACTGCCGAAGTTCTTGAAACCACTAAAAAACTAATTACAATGCAGCTCAGGCCTTTTCTTTTGTGCCCCACATATTTACGGTAACTTGGAGCTTCTCTAACATCATGCCTACTCTTACGATGGGCGGTAATATCAGAATTATATGCAAATCTTGCAGACAAAATCTTACGTTGATCCGCTCATCATGGCGTCCGAGGATAAAGTAATTAATCACCATGGTTCACACAATGACGATAATTACACGGGAAATTCCTAAAAGATGTCACTTCCTTCTAAATCATACTATAATCAATCCTGTAATTTATATCTTTCTACATGACCCTGCTGGATTAAACCAGACAAAAAAGCAAAGAGAAAAACGACGATACATATTAAAATTAACATGTCAAAGATTTCTGAGCTCAGGAAAAAAAAAAAAAAATTGAAATGTAAAATGCTAAAAGTAAATTAACCAAACATAACGCAAATAAAATTTAGAAGTGAATATTACAAATCTAGCGATACCTGAGGGTAGGACTTTAACACAAATAAATAATTATTGTTCCAAAATAAATAAACATACAGATCAAAAGGAAAATCAAAACATAAACAAACATCTAAATGCAGAAATTGTTACATAATATGTCTGCAGTATACAACTAGACTAGGCCTATCATAGGCAGTCAGGCTCAGGCCGCGGTGCAAATAAAACCGGCATTCCTATACCTCCTACTCCCAGAGACCCTGCCACAATAAACCAACTCATCACCCTTGTCCTTCACAGCAGGGGGCTCCACACTCAGTCTTTTTGTTCCCCCGCTTTCTTTCTGGGTGACCATGACGCAATTATTAGTAATGTGCTGTGATATTCTGACTTTTAAAGGTGGTGCATATTCTTTAATGTTAAGTTCCCTTGGTGCAGTTTCTGAAATTCTAAGATACACTTCACAAACCAGAAAAAATTCCCACTAACTGGAAAAATTTTTAGTGCATTCCATATATTTGCAGCAGCATTTCAATCCCAGTGTTTTTCCCGATCGCTGGCACCTTGATCCTTCAGTCGACTACTCTACATCATGTTGCTATAATTTCAAACTAACTAAATTTTTGATTTTTTCTTGTAAAGTTATATAGAGCTTTTGTATTTCCTCAAACCGAATTATGAGGTTTCGAAGCAAGCCAAAGAATATTGTGCTGTTTGTACCTGCTATTCATGTTCTTCAATCTAGATTCTAAAGAGAGTAAAACAGACAGTGAAAATGAAAAATTTTTGACTGTGTGGACTGAACAAAAACTCTTTTACACTGCCTGAAACAGTTAGAGCAATTCCAGTTTTCCTCATATGCAATAAAACTGTCGCTATTGTTAAAAGTGGCAAAACTAGGGACACATGTTGTCTTACAAATAAAAGCACAGTTGTACTAGGTCGGTACACAAGCAAGCAACAAAACTCCGCACAAGCAGCGTAGCATTTGTGCTGGATGCGTAATAAGCACCAGAAGCAATTTTCAAACTGAGATCTTAACAGAATATATCTTGGTTGAAACGCATTTCCAAATAATGAATATTGCAACATTGTTGATGCTGAACAAACGTCCATTTTTGTGCGATTCTTTGAAATTGAAAATAAGTATTTAGGGATGAGTCGCTAGCAATATTACCATTTAAAGCCAACGCTCGTGGAGAAGATCCGTTCGAGGATTTTCCCATCCCCTATACAGCGGACACATGATCTGGTTGGGACTCAAACTGTGGGGTGTCCGGAAACAACCGTATTAGAATACAAGGACGTGAAACTGACAAGTACAGTATTCGAAGGCCGTTTACCATGGTGAAAGTTGTGCCAAGTATTGCATTGCGCCCTAATCGGTGGTTGAAATTGAGCGTCTGGCAACATTGCATTGCAACATTACACTGTTGCCATACGACAGCAATAGGTTTGCTGTTAAGAACAGTTAAAACAGTTGTTACGTTTGTATCATTTTACAGAGAGGTTGAATTTATGTACCATTGTCGCACTCCTCTTTACAAATGTGGAAGTGTGCACATATGTGTCAATGAAAACAGATACAACTACATTCCCAATTATAGTGGACAGATATGAAATAAACATTCATGTATTACAGAAAATAGCACTGTACATAATAATAATAAAAATAAGAGGAACAAAATAAATTCAATCACACATGCATACCAATAACTTAGCACACACATCCTTGGCTGTTCAGTAACGGTTCGAAGTTCCCCCACTATCATCAATACACATCTCAAGGCATAAATGAATCCCATCTAGGCGTTCAGCAGAATTTCCTGAGTAACTGTAACAATGTCAGTATGAATGCAGCTGATTAACTGGAATATGTCCTCACGTTGCTTGTCTTCATACACAACGGACTTAAGATCGCTTGCAGAAAAAAGACGAAGGGATTTAATCCGAGGACCTGGCTGGGTATTGTATGGGACCATCACAACCAAACCAACGGTCAGGCCAAGTCGGGATGCGAGTTGCCAAACGCTCAATTTCAATCGCAGATTACGGCGCAATGCAATACTTAGCAAAACTTTCACTGTGATAAATGGCCTTTGAAGACTTGTTGGTTTCATGGTATTCTTATACAGCCTTTTCTGACCATACTGTATATGAAAAAACCTATCCTAGCAATGTCTACCACAAAAATTTCGTAACAAGTCACACATTTTTCAAATAAAATCATTCATAAAACTTTACATTGTTTTTATTTGTAATTCATTTTAACTTCAACAACATCAATGATTTATAAGAGTAGTTGAATGTGAAAAGTTTTTAATCTACATTGGTTACGTGAAAGATTTTATAGGGATTTCTATTACAGTGGAACCCTCTTATAAGGTTCTTCAAGGGTCCACAAGTGACACTATTAGCAGGAAAACACTATAAGAGGGAAACACAAAAATTCAAGAATTTGGACACCAAAAGATAAAATTATGCACCATAATAAACATACAACTTTACATAATGAACAAAACAAATATTTTTTTTTAAATACATAATCTTTTAAGAAATTGTATCTCCTGGTTGCAAAATCATAAAATTAGTATACAAGCAAAAGATTACTGTACATGCAGAACAAGCACAATTGTTTGTGGCAGTTTATCTCCTGGTACCAAAGCACACAAAATTGTCTACAAGCAAAATACGTAACATAAAATCTTTCATGGAAGTTTGTCTCCTGGTTGCATCAATGATTTGGTTCCGAGTAGTCACTGGGATTTCCAAATTCCGAGGAATTGCTGTACGTGTTCTACCGGGATTACTGTCCACATGCTTGATTACCTTTTCAGGTAATGAAAATGTTTGTCTTTTCTTAGAGGCACTCATTTAAATTTTTCACTAAAACTGTTTCAAGGATGAATTAATTTTCACTACATAAATATTAACTGGGCATGTGAGAAGGTTTTTTTAAAAAGTGAAGCGAAGTCGAAGCAAGCTTGCATCATGCGAAGGAATTTTGAAGAACAATTGAAGCTCAAGAATTAAAAAATATATATAGTAGGTTACAGTTTTCAAGTATATTCAACTCATTTGTACTGTTACTGCCAAAAAAATGTATGCCTACTAGACACTGAGTAATGGAATAAAACANTAAAACACATCCTAATCTCGTACTGCTGAAAAACTGAAATATCAAAATCTGTAAGAAAGTAATCATTATACATTTAGATACCTACAAACTTTATAAAAACTATCATACTCCATATATCCAGTCCCATTTGGCACCACCACCGCACAGTGATGTCAATGGATGCCTATCAACATTTGGCCTCTTCCATTTCCTTCTCCAAGGACTCTTGTCTATGTCAGGCTAGATAGTAAACTTGCTAGATGGTGGTGGCATTAGGGCCTCAGAGCAAGAGAGTGGAGCCACTTTCACTGCTTACAAGGGAAGTGTGAAGGTCTTCCAAAAAGACTATCAGTTGTGGTGTGGTACATACGGCAGCCCAACTCCCCCCCCCCTGGTGATAATTAATGACATCGTTACACATGTCAAAATTAGAAAGGCACAGAAACATGAATTTTTCGAGACAGAAAATCCACACTGTATTTGTGTTATGTTATGGTCTGTCACCCTCCTATTAAACAGCCTTTCACTGGTGTGTCAGGTATGACGTCTTGTTAGTCTAACAAAAGAGAAAAGT
>NQII01001342.1:219019-236168 GCA_002778355.1 Clitarchus hookeri
AGAAGAGACAAGGAAAGCAGGCCGTGACATCTACGTGGTGGCCCGTCAGTCACGGGGCCACCGCCAGTATCAGGCAGACGCGGAGGAGGAGGGGTGACCACCTGCGGCACAACCACAGCCACGCCTACCTGCCCCAAGTGGCTGTAAAAACATTCACTCCTCCCCTTTGCAGGCCGACTCACCCTCGACTCACCCTCGTGAATGTCAAGCTGGTAGATTATCTCAGCAGGGTGTAGCTTGGGATAAAAACTACAAACTTTGTTTTAAAAGCAGTGTAAGTTGAGCATCTTTTCCATTGAGGTTTTTCTTTCCCAGTGCACTTCCTTCACAATTTGCATTATTTCCGGGAATGATTGTTATTGTTCTTATGGAGAAACATTCCCGGCTAGAAAAATCCTCCATTACAGGCAGGAAAACCTTTTAAAGTGGAACCTTATAAGGGAGTTCTACTGTATACAGTTGTGCTCTGCAATTAGAAAATTATCTCAAAATTACATTCAAAAAATTTATCTCAGCAGTAATGTAAAACCAGTGTTAAAAATGCACACAACCTTCCCCGGAGTCTTTGTACATGCATACCTAAGAACCTATCTCTGGTAACAGTAACGACCTTTGCCTCTACTATGATCACAGCCACCACCAACAATCCAGAAAAACGTGTTGCTTAACAACATTATTCCTTACCTTACTTCTCGTGATGTATTTGACTGACCCTAAAAGAAAAAAAAGAAATAAATAATAAACACAAAAAAACTAATGACAAACAAACAAATAAATAATAAAGCCCCAAACAAACCCCATGAATTGAGTTGAATTATGAAATTTCAGTGGCTCTTAACGAGATCTTGAGAGCCGATGAGGTTGAAATGAGGTGAGAATGGAGCAGCACCAGAATGCAAGGGGAGGGTAAACTCGAGATCCCTGAGAAAACCCGCCGACCAACACTATTTATATTTACGAAAATCCGGGAGTAACCCGGCTGGGAATTCAACCCGATTCATCTTGGTGGGAAGCAAATAGGGTAACCGCTCACCCCAAATCCAATGAAAGTGTCAAAAAGACATGAAGGAAGACATTAAATTTCAAAGATTTGTGGAAATACATACTTCTCCCTTGATTCATTCTTTATTTCAATAATGCATGAGATGCAAATATGTACACACACAAACACATACAGTATCCTGTGTACATCATGCAGTTTAAGGTAGCTTTGCTCTAACACAAAATTTAGCACCTATTCAAAGACCAGCTTAGATCAAGAATATTATGACATTAAAAACCAGAATGCTAACAGTTTACACAACAGGAGTGAGGGAAGCACATACTCTGAAATTTCACAGCTTATGTTACTTACATCTCAAATTCACTTAAATGTTTATTCAAGCAGAAATATGGTCATCTTATATATTGCTTTGCACATAAAACCAACTAGTTTACTGGCTCTGATAGAAAAAGGTTGATATGGCCATTTTAAGGTGAATATTATGATAGTTCAGTTATAGATCTCATATGAATAACATTGCCATACTACATTTTTACCAACACATTTTGGCACTCGTTCTTACATGTAACACTTCCTTTGTACGGAGCTCATCAAAGGTATTATCCATTTGCCACATTTGTATTTCTTTTCTTACATTTGAATGTAAAATTAAGTTAGTTAACTGTGTATTCATATAATCTATAGTTGTGTGAGGAGTAAACCCATAACCACATAAAATTTAAAAGGAAATGCACAAGGAATGCACAATGCTGGTAAGTCAAGAGTGTACCTTTGTTAATGTCATGCGCACAAGAGGTAGAGTTTTGGCGGCCGAACTGTTACGCCTTACTTACATCCTGGGCTGTGAAAAAAGGGAGTGAAGATAAAGAGAAAGAATTGTGAAGAAAAAGAAAGAAGGGGAAAAAAAAGTTAAATTTTTTTGGATAAAAAAAATCTTTTAGTATTTACCACTTTCAAAAAATGTTTGGCACTTATTTTTTAGCTCCAGTAACTGGCTCATCTAATCCGCACCCTGCTCATCAACAGATTCATGAAGAAAACTGAAATATGATAAGTCTTGAAAAGGTCCACTAATTTGTCTGTTTTCCAGGTCCGGCCACTAAGCAGCAATGTAATGTACCAGTTGATAGATTAATATTATAAACTAATTTCAATTTTTATATAATCTAAAAGATCTAAAGGCAAGTCTGCAAACATTGTTTGATCATGCACAATTATTTTGTAATTTTATCCTTCAGAAAATGATCCACAGAGTATTTACAGCATTTTGTTTGAAACAACTAAAAACCATTATCTAAAAGAGTTGAGCAAAAAGAAATAGAATAAATAACAAGCAACAAATTGCGCTACATTTTTTTTATCTCACTAAAGACTTACCATAAATGACGCAGAGTGTTTCCGAGCTTCTTGCGTCTGTTTGAGCATTTCAAACCTGCTCTTGTATAGCTCTGCAGTTTTTTTCTCTTTGACGTACCTAGTCTGCAACTCCGAGATCTGTAATTCAAAATCCACACAATTGCAACGTTAAAAGTGTTGCAAGAAGCAATATCAACAAATCCATAACAAATAAAGCCACTGGTGGTGAATTTAGCTTTTTACTAACCAAATGTAAGAGTTAAAAATTAAAATTTACATTTTAGGACCTTCTCATTAGCGACAGGGTTGCTACATGCTACAGAATATCAGAAACAAATTTCCCTGACTTTTTCCAGGATTTCCAGACTAAAACTAATAACTTACCAGTGTCTTCCTATAACAAAAATAAAAAAGTACTTAGAAAATGTGACAAATAAAATTTACAGAACTTACGTGGAACAGCTACAGTCTTAGACTTGTACAATGTTTGCCACAATCAGCATTACAGAACTTTTATCATATTTTAGAGATTGTCTGGGCATAGCGCATTGCTTACATTTTAAAGTTGTTACTATTGTACTAGTGTCATTATTTTTGTAATCACCCGCTGGAAAAAGTAACTTTATTCTTACCTGCAGTTAAGAGTTAAAATTTAACAAATGCAGTGAGTGTAAAAGATTTATTGAGTTTGAAATGATATGATTATTATTGATATATTATGTGAAATTTTTTGTAAAATATCTTGAAATGGAATTTATGGCAAAAAAAATGGACACATCCAATATAGCAGGGAATAATACCCATTGATGTTTCTGAATATAGTATAAAGGAGGTGTAAAGTTCATAAGTGGCCAGGCTTTATTTCTCGTAACACAACTACATAATTTCTTGCAACCCAATAATTTAAAAACCTGCTTTTCAGCAGCTAATGAATATGTTCAGCTGCACAAAATAATAAATTACGTTACATTGGACTTCAGATAAAAATTTTGAGACTCGCTCACCAATTGCCCCGACTTTTCCAGGTTTCCCATGCCTGTACCAACCCTGAGTGAGCTACACACTACCTGATAACTTATTGCTCATAAGCAGAGTCTTGTCAAGGATGGGTGGGAGCTTTCCCCACTCCTGCTTCTTTGCCACGTAAGCAAAAGACTGAAGCAGTCAAGGCTACAGAGGACTCCACACAATAACAATATCTAAGTGAGGGAGAAATAAAATATTTACCTGACAATAAATTAATNGAGGGAGAAATAAAATATTTACCTGACAATAAATTAATTACTAGTGTGTAACTGTACTTTAAAAACATAGCTATTTATTGTAGTTATTCTAAAAGTAATATTAATAAGAATAATTTTTTTTTTTATGTAGGCATTCTTTACCGCTTCATAAAGAATTTTTTAATCCTTGTAATGTCGCAACATTTGTGCAGAGTGATATTCATAAACATCTTAAGTCATTAAAAAAAGAAGGAAAAAAAAGAGGAGCTTTTGAACAAATTTAAACAAAACTCCCAATCCTGTTGGACCACAAAAATCATAGCGCAGTCTTAATTTTAGTTTTTTTTTTTTGTGTATAATGGAACATTTATCCACTTTTCAGGGGAATGACAAAAAAATTTCTATACATATGGACATTTATTGGATGTAGACTTACTTGATAGACCAAAAAAAGTAATCTAAGCTTTATTTTGAAGGGCAGCATTAGTTGAGTGGTTTGACCAACAGAAAAGTGTACAAATGAGTCTTTATAATATTAAAGTCAAATTAACTTCTGCTCTACATGTTGTGTTTATATAAAAAACATGCCGTTGAAAAAAAAACTTTTAAATTTCAGAAAACAAGTTCTTGCCATAACTAATAAGTCTGCTTTCCTCTACAGGAATACAAATAATTTTAATAAAGTTCTTAAAAGCTTAAATGATAGGCAGGCTCTAATGTCTCATTGACAGCAAAATTATCAAACACGGAACCAGAAAGATGTGCAAAACTAGTGAGACTATTACAAATACACACATGCCTTACTTGGAACTTACAAAAAGATACTCTCGTATCATAAGCTGGCATTCAACCAACTGCGTTATGGAGATAGGATTCAGAGCATTAAATTTGGTTGTACCCAGTATAATGTTTTGGTAGAAAGGTTTTTTCTAAAATTGAAATATTTACAGGACCATTATCTTAAAAATACACAAGTGCCTGAGCCAGTTAAATCATTGACAAGTCACAGGTGTCGTTATTAACCTGATCTAGCCTTGCCACAGCCCCCTAAGAAGAAAAGTTACACCGTACACACCACAGCTCGCCTTGAAGCCCAGGGTTGACTCGACCAGCTGATGCATCCTGTTGGACCTGCTCGCCTTCCACAAGGGCGAACCGGGTTCAACTCCCAGCCGGGTTACTCCCGGATTTTCGCATGTGGGAATTGTGTGCCGGATAATGCAGCTGGTCGGTGGGTTTTCTCAGGAATATCCTATTTCCCCGCTCTTTCATTCCAGCACTGCTCCATACTCACCTCGAACATGCTCATCAGCTCTCAAGACCTCGCTGTTAAGAGCTGCCCAAATCTCTTCAGTCACTCTATATCTACTACACCATTTAACCAATTTCAACCAAATTTTGTATGCTGAAAGTATATATTACAAGCATCATATATGCTAACACATAGCCACTTTTGTCAGTCATTTTGTTAGATAATGCCACAAAAATAAATAAAATTTTTATGTTATATCTTGGTAAAAAAATGAAGATTCATCCCAAATTTGGCAAACAAGTAATACTGCGGCAGATGATTTAAAATGGTGTATGTGCCAGACACTTATTTCCAAAATGNCCAAATTTGGCAAACAAGTAATACTGCGGCAGATGATTTAAAATGGTGTATGTGCCAGACACTTATTTCCAAAATGGCAGCCACATAGACATTTTAGCTTAGAATGCTATATAGTCATAAATACATACTCAATTCCAATTTAACTCTGTATGCTGACAGTAGATATTACAATTATCAACTGTATCTACAAGAAGTGGCACATTCATGAGAAAGTCCTGTTATATCGTTAGTACCAGGTATGGCCTCCCAGTGCAGTGATAAGGACGCGGACCTGTTTTAGCATGCTGCAAATGAGGCTGTCCAGCATTTCTGGAGGGATGAGATCCCACTCCTCAACAGCAGTCTGAATTAACCCCCAGNATTACTAGTGTGTAACTGTACTTTAAAAACATAGCTATTTATTGTAGTTATTCTAAAAGTAATATTAATAAGAATATTTTTTTTTTTAATGTAGGCATTCTTTACCGCTTCATAAATAATTTTTTAATCCTTGTAATGTCGCAACATTTGTGCAGAGTGATATTCATAAACATCTTAAGTCATAAAAAAAAGAAGGAAAAAAAAAAAGGAGCTTTGGAACCAATTTAAACAAAACTCCCAATCCTGTTGGACCACAAAAATCATAGCGCAGTCTTAATTTTAGTTTTTTTTGTGTATAATGGAACATTTATCCACTTTTCAGGGGAATGACAAAAAAATTTCTATACATATGGACATTTATTGGATGTAGACTTACTTGATAGACCAAAAAAAGTAATCTAAGCTTTATTTTGAAGGGCAGCATTAGTTGAGTGGTTTGACCAACAGAAAAGTGTACAAATGAGTCTTTATAATATTAAAGTCAAATTAACTTCTGCTCTACATGTTGTGTTTATATAAAAAACATGCCGTTGAAAAAAAAACTTTTAAATTTCAGAAAACAAGTTCTTGCCATAACTAATAAGTCTGCTTTCCTCTACAGGAATACAAATAATTTTAATAAAGTTCTTCAAAACTTAAATAATAGGCAGGCTCTAATGTCTCATTGACAGCAAAATTATCAAACATGGAACCAGAAAGATGTGCAAAACTAGTGAGACTATTACAAATACACACATGCCTTACTTGGAACTTACAAAAAGATACTCTCGTATCATAAGCTGGCATTCAACCAAATGCGTTATGGAGATAGGATTCAGAGCATTAAATTTGGTTGTACCCAGTATAATGTTTTGGTAGAAAGGTTTTTACTAAAATTGAAATATTTACAGGACCATTATCTTAAAAATACGCAAGTGCCTGAGCCAGTTAAATCATTGACAAGTCACAGGTGTCGTTATTAACCTGATCTAGTCTTGCCACAGCCCCCTAAGAAGAAAAGTTACACCGTACACACCACAGCTCGCCTTGAAGCCCAGGGTTGACTCGACCAGCTGATGCATCCTGTTGGACCTGCTCGCCTTCCACAAGGGCGAACCGGGTTCACCTCCCAGCCGGGTTACTCCCGGATTTTCGCATGTGGGAATTGTGTGCCGGACAATGCAGCTGGTCGGTGGGTTTTCTCAGGAATATCCTATTTCCCCGCTCTTTCATTCCAGCACTGCTCCATACTCACCTCGAACATGCTCATCAGCTCTCAAGACCTTGCTGTTAAGAGCTGCCCAAATCTCTTCGGTCACTCTATATCTACTACACCATTTAACCAATTTCGACCAAATTTTGTATGCTGAAAGTATATATTACAAGCATCATATATGCTAACACATAGCCACTTTTGTCAGTCATTTTGTTAGATAGTGCCACAAAAATAAATAAAATTTTTATGTTATATCTTGGTAAAAAATGAAGATTCATTCCAAATTTGGCAAACAAGTAATACTGCGGCAGATGATTTAAAATGGTGTATGTGCCAGACACTTATTTCCAAAATGGCAGCCACATAGACATTTTAGCTTAGAATGCTATATAGTCATAAATACATACTCAATTCCAATTTAACTCTGTATGCTGACAGTAGATATTACAATTATCAACTGTATCTACAAGAAGTGGCACATTCATGAGAAAGTCCTGTTATATCGTTAGTACCAGGTATGGCCTCCCAGTGCAGTGATAAGGACGCGGACCTGTTTTAGCATGCTGCAAATGAGGCTGTCCAGCATTTCTGGAGGGATGAGATCCCACTCCTCAACAGCAGTCTGAATTAACCCCCAGTGTTTCCGGTGGGTATGAAAATTATCAGTTGTCAGTTTTAATATCCCCCACGCAAGTTCCTGGCAATTCATATTGAGTGACCTGGTTAGCCAAGACATTCGTGTTATAGACGCTTCCTACAAGTTGTGCACAATTCGTGCTCTATATGGATGAGCATTATCGACCACAAGGATGATCTGGTCACTAATATCGTCCCGAAAAGCATGCACGATAAGCTCAAGAACCTCCTCCACATATTGCTGGCCTGTTAGGGTGGTGGTGGTGATGTGCATAAATCAGCATATCTACCAAGCATTATTCCTGCCCAGAACATCACACTGCCACCACCATATGGATGGACGTCGCAGACGTACCACTGCCGCGCTGTAGGTCCACTATTAGGCCACACCCTCACAGATTGTGAATCAGGATGCATACAAACATAGGTCTTGCCTGTGAAAATGTCATGCTTCCATGAAGCAAACTCCAAGTCACGGTGTTCACAACCCCACATTAATTGCCCAGTTCAGTGACAATGTGATTGAGATTGGTACCTCATAGGCTTGTAGGCATGTTTATGGTCCTGGTGAAGCCGGTTATGAATAGTCTGCTTTGATACCTGCACTCCAGTCGCTCGATGCAGATCTACTGTGGAAAATGATGGTACCCTGGCACTGACCACTACCAATCTGTCCTGCACCGCTGTACTGGCACGACGGCGACCACTACGAGGCGCATATGCCACAGAATGTGTTTCCCGGTAATTTTTCCACACAATACTGTCATCACTTTGGTTAACTTCGAGCAGGACAGTTACCTCCATTTGTTAATGTCCTACCTCCTATGATCTGCCATCGTTGTCTATGGTGTGCTACCCATATCTGACTGCTTCAGATACTCTGATAACACTGCCAGGCATCGGCAGTTCGATATGGTAGCAAGCTTACACTGTCACTTTGCAACACGGCTGTCGTGATTGGCAGTACACAATAACAATGAAGGGCCCTACAATACTGGCGAACCGGCCATGTTCCCGATATAACATGACTATCAGGTGTAAACAAATACTATAGATACAAGGTGATGTAAACATTTTTGCACAGTGTATTAGTGTGTTAATAATAATGTTATATTAGTAATGAGACAAGAAACAGATTTCATTACGTAGGTACATTTTTAGGCACTTCAATTTATTGATAAGTTTTTTTAGATAAGTAAATGGTAAATACAATAACGCAATAAATTTGTGACCTAAAAATCCTCCAAAATGCTAAATTTGGGGATTTAAAATGCTACGAATTCCCATTTCCAAGCATTCTTTATAGAAAATTTTTCTTTAACAAGGCATTTCTGTTACATTCCCGGTATTTAACCTGGATGCAGTTACTTCCGCGTGCCAAATAACAACGGTGTCGCTATACGAGTTCATCATTTAGGTCTCGCACAGTTGCGGCCTTGCCAGATTCCTGCCATTACTACGACACAACTGCTGTGTCCATACTCATACTGCCAACTGCACCTAGCCAGTACACAACACCTCCTCCCTCCCAAGATGTCTTTCCTAAACTACTAGCATTCACTGTTCCTTACTAACTAGCACAGTACACTACAAGCTGCAACTGGTTGCCGTCTGCAATCACATCCCCTCCCACCGTTACTGTTGTACATAATCCTTTAGCCTCACTGGCTGCCGTCTTGTTCTGTGGGGGAAACGGTGAGCATGTGGTGTCTCTTGCTCGGCATTTTGGTTGCTGCACTCCGGCTCTGTGAAACCCCTGAATGAACTTAAGATACCCTCACCTTCCTTAGTCATGGAGTGTTCCCCCATTGCTGGTTCATGCTGCTTGAAGTTGCGGGTGGTGGGTAACCCTCTGGCCGAATGCTGCTGGACCTGCTCTACCAGCTGCTATCTGGGCATTACTTTCACCAACAGTCTCACTAGTGCGATTTTGAGACTACCCCTGGTAGTTACCTTGCAGGTTGGAATCTTGTGGGCGGTACACCGGCTNGTCTCACTAGTGCGATTTTGAGACTACCCCTGGTAGTTACCTTGCAGGTTGGAATCTTGTGGGCGGTACACCGGCTGCACTTGTTGGCTACTCCATCCCGAAGCGGGATGTAGTGGGTTTCGAGGCTTGCCACTCTCNGGCGGTACACCGGCTGCACTTGTTGGCTACTCCATCCCGAAGCGGGATGTAGTGGGTTTCGAGGCTTGCCACTCTCTGCCACCGATGCTCCTTTGCCTTTGTACTCCAGTGATTTTCCCAGGTAACAATTTCTTGTGCCCACTGTAGCTCCTAAACCATACACACTCATCCAACTGAAAACATCTGTTATGACATTCTGGTGGTGGCTGTGATGAAGGCACTGGTGCCCTGTGGCTAGCTGTAGGGTGAATCTGGTCCAGAGCTGTCTGCAGTGGCCGCCCCATCAACAGTTCAGCTGGAGTCTTCTGGCTATGAATTCCTGGTGTAGTTCGCAGCGTAAATAACGTCCTGGCAAGTCTGGTTTGCCAATCGCCACGAGTTAGCTTCTTCAGCTTCACCTTGACAATCCGGACCATGCATTCTGTTTGGCCGTTGCTCGATGAATGGAATGGTGTTGATCGGATCAGCTTTATACCATTCTTTCTCGCAAAGCATTCCTTCTCTTGTGAAACAAACGCAGACCCGTTTTCGTAAACAATGCATCCTTGTATGCCGTGATTGCTGAAAATGTCCCTCAACTCTCTAACTACTGTAGCAGATGACACTGATGGTACAATTTTAACATCTAGTCATTTTGAAAAATAAATCAACTGCAATCATGAAAACCTTGCCGTTGTATAGCCCAAAGAAATTGATGACGACCCTGGCCCATGGTCTAGCTTCCTGCTCCCAGCCAATGCGTTTATTCTTGGGTGGGTCAGCTCAGAACTGTTGGCATTGCTGGCACTGACCTACGAAGTGTTCAATGTCACTGTTCGTCTTGGGCCACCACATGTAGTTGCATGGAACTGTTTTTGACCTCACTACACCATCATGAGCTGCATGCAGTACTCCCAACAATCCTTTTGTAACACTGAAGATATGATTACTCTGTTTCCCCACACAACACAGCCTTTATAGAGAGATAATTTGCTTCTCTGGTTGCAGTAGGNGAAGATATGATTACTCTGTTTCCCCACACAACACAGCCTTTATAGAGAGATAATTTGCTTCTCTGGTTGCAGTAGTATTTGAGCTCTTCTGACACCTTTGCTTGCGCCCAGCCTATACTGGTGTCCTTCCTGATCACACACTTCAGTCAATCATGCAATCCGAGTAGCTTCCAGTGGGGGGATCTGGTAAGGTTTCCAACATCAGTNGAAGATATGATTACTCTGTTTCCCCACACAACACAGCCTTTATAGAGAGATAATTTGCTTCTCTGGTTGCAGTAGGATTTGAGCTCTTCTGACACCTTTGCTTGCGCCCAGCCTATACTGGTGTCCTTCTTGATCACACACTTCAGTCAATCATGCAATCCGAGTAGCTTCCAGTGGGGGGATCTGGTAAGGTTTCCAACATCAGTACATCACCTACAGCTGGGCTTTCGCTTCCTGGTCGATCTAGCAGCAGTTTACTTAAGGCATCAGCGTGCCCTATGCTTGGCCCTGGTCTGTACAAAAGCTTGTAGTCAACAGTTGATTGCTATAAGCTCCAACGCAGAAGTCTTGGGGACAATATCTGTGGTCTGCCAAGACGGGTCTAACAACCATATATATTAGAGTACTACTCATTATTAAATTAAAAAAGTAAACACTTCATAACACTTTCTGGGATAATCTATACACAAGTGTAAAATAACATTGTTAATTTCTTAAATGGCATTCAATTTGCTTTTTAGCCTACTTTCCGAAGGAAAGAAAAGCTTACGAGATCACTTTCGCGCGTGCGTGTTTGTTTTGTCCCTTTCAATTTTTGGCCATGCAAACCGACATTCACTTAACTTGGTACACATATAGTACTACCTAAGGAAACCTTAGCTTTTTAGTTTTCAACCACGCTGGACAATTACTTTCAAAATATTCCCCATTTTAAAATTTAGAGCGACATGTCATATCTCAAAAACTTTTTCAACCGATTGCATCCTAAATTTGCATGCTTACAGCTAAAATTGCAAGCATTAAATTCAGAGTTGAATGTTGTTAGTCAGCCATTTTGGAAGATGGCACCATATGAAAAAATTAAGCTTTTATGTTATATCTCCAAAACTACTCAACCAATATTATTCAAATTTGGAAAGTGAATAATAATATGATAGCGAAAAAGTAAATTAACTTAATTATGCCCTTATTTTCAAAATGGCTGCAATACAAATATTTTAGGTTTAAATTGTATAACTACCATACCAATTGGCAAATATCAACCAAATTTTGTATGCTAATGGTATGTACTAAAATCATCATGTAAATTAAACAACAATTACTTGTCTGCCATTTTGAAAGATAGTGCTGAGTGTAAAAATAAATCTTTTACATTATATCTCAACTACTACTACACCAATTTTCACCAAATTTGGCACATAAGAAATACCATGATAGGCCAACCAGGTAAATTTAAGCAATAAAACCTTATTAGGCACTTATTTTCAAAATGATGGCCATACAAATATTTTAGATTTTTTTGGTATAACTACTATACCATTCGACCAATTTCAGCATATACGACAGTATATATTTCAAGCATTATGAAAGCCTAAAAACCTCTACTTTTGTCCGTTATATTGCAAGATAGCGGTACATGAATTAATAAAGTTTGTGCGTAATTACACATGAAACAATCGACATTCCTACCAAATTTGGCAATAAAGTAGTACTGCTGCAGTTGATATGAACAAAAGCTTCAAGTAAGTGAGACACTTATTTTCAAAATGGCGGCCATTTAGCTATTTTAGCATAGTAAACTACATCTTTGAAACAATCTAATAAAATCCAACTTAACTTTGTATGCTGGTAGTTTTTATAAAAACCATCTAGTGTGTCTACATGGGGCCTATTTTGTCTTCCATTTTCTAACAGTGCCACACAAATTAATAAATTTTATATGTCATCTCAGGAAACAATTTGCAGAATCCTACCAAATATGGCATACTGGTAGTACTACAGCAGATAATGTTAACAGATATGTTTTAGGTATGTCAGATGGCACCCATATCGCTTATTTTAGTTTTGTATGTTCTATCCATCAAACAAAGAAATTAATTCCACTGAAACTTTGTATGATGATTCTATATATTACAACAACCAAATGTGTATAAAAAAACATCTCTTTGGTACACCATTTTCTAAAATAGTATCACTTAACAAATTAAAATTATATGATCTCCGGAAAAAAAAACAAACAGATTTCTACCAAATTTGGCAAACAATGAGCACTATGGCAAGCTATATAAACTAACAAATTTTGAGCGGTTCAGGCCACATGTTTTCATAATGGTGGCCATATAAACATTTGNCTGAAACTTTGTATGATGATTCTATATATTACAACAACCAAATGTGTATAAAAAAACATCTCTTTGGTACACCATTTTCTAAAATAGTATCACTTAACAAATTAAAATTATATGATCTCCGAAAAAAAAAAAAAAAAAACAAACAGATTTCTACCAAATTTGGCAAGCTATATAAACTAACAAATTTTGAGCGGTTCAGGCCACATGTTTTCATAATGGTGGCCATATAAACATTTGAGCTACAACATTTTTATTTACTAAATTACAAAACAAATTAATTTGTACACTGGCATTATCAGTTATATCCATCAAAATTGTCTATGCAAAGCATTTCTCCATCATTTTGTAAGATAGCTCCACATGAAATATAGTTTTTATGCCGTATCTCGGGAAGCAATCAACAAAATTTCTTTCAAATTTGGTGAAGAAATCTTACTGTGGTAGGCTATATCAATTAAAATGTTTTAAGTATATAAGTCTATTATTTTCTGAATGATGCTCATACAAACATTTTGGCTTAGTGTGCAATATCTACGAAAATATCTAACGGATTTAAATTTAGCTTTTTATATTACATCCTTGGCAATAATCAAATGTGCTAATTTATGAACTTTATTTCTCTCAATTTATGAAGATTGTCACATGATCAATGGAGGTTTTATGCCATATATTGAGGACCAAAACTGATATGCATACAGAGATCCTCCTTTGCCGAATTTTTTGCTAGTAGTGTAAGAAAACTAAATATTTTGTCATATTTGCAAAATAACTAATAATTCCCGCAAAAATACACACACCTACAGAAGGCCACGCTAAGTACATGACTTAAATGGGATCAAGAAAATAATTTTAAAAAAAAATGGCAGCCATATAAATGTTTTCATAAGTTTGGCATATCTATTTTACAATTTAACAATTTCAAACAAACTTTTTATCAAGACATTATCTATTAGAAACATTGTGTACGGAGCCTCTTTTTAAGCAATTTTGTAAGACAGCCCCATTTAAGAAAAAAATGTTTTTATGCCATATTTCAAAAACCAATGTCCTGATTTCCTTCAAATTTTTCACACAAGTAACGTTATGGTAGGCCATGTAAACTTATGTGTTTTAGTGACTCACACACTTATTTTCAAAATTATGGCAGAGTAAATACTTCAGATTCGTGAACTAAAACATTACACTGATTACATCTGAAATTGATGCTCCGAATTCTACCTCTCTGAGAAGTAGATTGCAAAATAGATCAAATTTAAGTGTTTTTCTGAATTAGAATCCTGGGTAAGTCATTGGTGTATTTTAATTGTCTTTGCGCTGTTTCACATGTTTCTAATNGTTTTTCTGAATTAGAATCCTGGGTAAGTCATTGGTGTATTTTAATTGTCTTTGCGCTGTTTCACATGTTTCTAATTTCATCTCTAATGATACTGTTGTCAATGAGATGTCAATGCCTATCTAACATCTAAGCTTTTAAGACCTTCACTAAAATATATTTGCACACATGTAGAGGAAAGTAGGCTCATTAGTTATCAGTAACATCTTGTTTAATACCTAGTTGGCCCTAAAGAATTGAAATGCCAGATTTCAGACCCCTAAATTCCGGGCTACGTAAGACAGCTGTGAGGTGACTTAAAGTTGATGGAACAGTCCGCATCCCTTAGTGCCACTTACTGTGGACTTAGGTAGCCCTTAAATTTTAGGGAGGGGTAATCAAACATAGCGTGAGTGTGTTATCGTTGCTGCCTAGTGCAGGATCAGCCAAGCAAAAAGGAAGAGATTTATATGTTAAAATTAATTATACAGCACGAGTAGAAAAGAAAACCCCAAATTTGAAGATCTATAATATAAATATCAAACAACCTACAACCTTGGATGACAAATCAAAAGAGCCATGGAACTGTGAAGTTTGTTTACCATATCTTCATAAATGTTCAATGTGACCACCACGGGCGGCCCAAACGACATCTACGCGATAATCAAACTCAAACTCGTTCCACACTCTTGTCAACATGTCCAGTGTTACGGATTGGATAGCTTTCATAATTCTCGTTTTGAGGTCGTCAATGTTAGCTGGAAATGGTGGATGCAACACTTGATGCTTTATGTACTCCCACTTGGGGGCCAGTGATGAAGAGCCTGGTCACCAGCTGCTCCTCGAACAATACAGCGTTTCAGCCATGTCTTGTTGAGGTATCCGCAAATAGTTAGGTGCCAATGGCGTGGCGCACCATCCTGCTGGAAAATTATGTCCCCCACCGCCTCTTCTAAACGAGGAAACAACNTGCCAATGGCGTGGCGCACCATCCTGCTGGAAAATTATGTCCCCCACCGCCTCTTCTAAACGAGGAAACAACCACACTGTAAGCACGTCCAAATAACGGATTCCAGTAACAGTGGGCTCGTGAAAAAACAAAGGGCCAAAAACAGTGTCTTTAGATACATTAGTATAAATTCGCGTTTTAATCCACTTAGCCGTTTGGCCCTCCGGATTTCCTCCTATACTGTCTATTNCACCACGGGCGGCCCAAACGAGATCTACGCGATAATCAAACTCAAACTCGTTTCACACTCGTCAACATGTCCAGTGTTACGGATTGGATGGCTTTCATAATTCTCGTTTTGAGGCCGTCAATGTTAGCTGGAAATGGTGGATGCAACACTTGATGCTTTATGTACTCCCACAGAAAAAAATTGCAAGGGATAAGATCCGGGCTTCTTGGGGGCCAGTGATGAAGAGCCTGGTCACCAGCTGTTCCTCGACCAATCCAGTATTGCAGCAACGTCTCGTTCGGGTATCCGCGAACAGCTAGGTGCCAATGGCGTGGCGCACCATCCTGCTGGAAAATTATGTCCCCCACCGCCTCTTCTAAACGAGGAAACAACCACTCTGTAAGCATGTCCAAATAAGGGATTCCAGTAACAGTGGGCTCGTGAAAAAACAAAGGGCCAAAAACAGTGTCTTTGGATACAGCGCTAAACACGTTCACTTTGGGAGAAGCGCGCTCGTGTTCGGTGGTTTCATGTGGAGGCTCCTGACCCCATATCCGCATGTTGTGCCGGTTCACCTTACCATTTGTATGGAACGTCGCTTCATCGCTAAAAACCAGCCTGGAACGTGAAGGAATCATCTACCTCATTCTGGGCAAGAACGAACGCGCAGAAATCGTGTCTCAGTTTTTTTATCCCTTCCGGTAAGAGCCTATACCAGCTGTAACCTGTATGGTTTGTACAGCAATCGCTTTCGCAACACTTTCCATACTGTTAATTGAGGGATTTGCATTTCCTGGCTAGCTTGTTGAGTTGATTTTCTCGGACAGCGAACAAACGCTTGAATACGTTGCACATTCTCTTTGGACACACGCGGCCGCCCGGAACTTTTGCCTTTGCAAAGGCACCCGGTGTCACGGAACTGACAAAACCAATGTACGATACTCCACCTATCGGGAGGACGACGTCCGCATTTGCGACGGAATTCACATTAAACAGTTGTAAACAGATTCACATTTAGAAAACTGAATAACACAGAACAGCCTTCTGTTGTTCCGTCGAAATTGTGATGCGGACTAACACACAACACACGCTCATAGTGCGACGACAGACGCTCATAGTGCGACGACAGACGCTCCTAGTGTCATTTCTCGGCACATAAAGGAAACATCAGACAGTCCCCTTCACATTGACGTGTTGTATGCGTGCTGGCTTCCCCCTCACCATATCAAACCGAGTGTTACGAACGCCATCCAAACTGTAACACCGGACATGCTGACAAGAGCATGGCACAAGTTTGATTATTGCGTAGATGTCGCTCAGGCCACTCATGGTGGTCACATTGAACATTTATGAATGTATGGTAAACAAACTTCACAGTTCGACAGTTCATTTGATTAGTCAATCAAGGTTGTAGGTTGTTTGGTTTTGATATTATAGACTTTCAAAAGTTGGGGTATTCTTTTANATTTGATTAGTCAATCAAGGTTGTAGGTTGTTTGGTTTTGATATTATAGACTTTCAAAAGTTGGGGTATTCTTTTATACTCATCCTAAATTAAATCATATTACATATATTAAATGTTAAATTATATAAGATATTAAAAAAATTACCTATTCTGATTCATCCGTAATGAAATCAAATGTAGTTTGATTAGTATCAGCCAAAAAGCATAAAAATACACAGAAATATATAGACAAAAAAAATTATAATGCAAACAATTAAAATCAAGTAAACAATAATTGCCGGTACCGGTCAAAGTCCACAAAAAAAAAAATATTATTTAACTTCAATTTATCTGGGCCCCTAAATATACTG